>OZ038470.1:6055577-6230577 GCA_964036295.1 Plumapathes pennacea
ATAAAAAAATATTAACATCGAGATATTGAGATATTTTAGTTTAGTTTATTTTAAAATTGTCGTCGGCAAGTAAAACAATTAGGTCGATGTTTTTTTACCAATTTTTAATCATGTTGTTCTTATTAACTTAATAAAACTTAAAAAATACGATAAACTACTATTTTACTGGTTTAACAGTTTTATTCAAATATTTAAGAGTTTATTTGCACAAATCACAAAAACAATATATTGAATTTTCAATTAACTACTTCTAATTACATAAATAAATGCGCTTTTGCGAACGTTAATATGAGATATATATATACCGTATATCAAATATTAACAAGACATCGAATTATTTTTTGTTTAATATATTTTTAAATCATGACCGGCAATTGATGACAAATAGATCGGTATTTTCTTGTCGGCTTAATCATGCTTGTGCTTATTAATTTAATAAAACTTAAAATTTGATGAAAAACTACTATTATTACTGTTTACTTAACGATTTTATTTAAATACTGAAGAGTTTTGTTTGCACCCATGATAAAAACAATAATTCTAATTATCCATATTTGTGAAAAACAAATGAGGTGGCCATTTTCAGGCAATTTAAACAAGAAAATCAACAAAGCAAAGACGATAGATACGACCAAAAACCTGCAGTAAAAAAAGTTGTTTCTCTTATTTTCCGGTCAATTGAGTCAATATCGATCACTTTCTTTCGATCTTAAACAAATCCGTAATTGGAGTTTTGGAGAATTTACCATATTTTTTTCTCTTTTTGCAGAGTGGACATTCTTGTCGAAAAATCATCTGCAGTAACAAGGATTTTTTTTGTGTGTGGACAAAAACAGTCAACTTTTAAATCTGAAAACTAGCAAGGAAGGACTTCTCCCTAGAAGCCAAAGGGAACTTTTCATTTTTGTTTGTGCATGTTTCTTTGTGATTAACGAGGAGTCTTTCTCAGATCAAGAAAGTCAAAGAAGTGAGGCGGTATGAGTTTTTCTTAGTTCTTAGTGTTTATTAGTGTATGCGCTGTGTAAATGGCTAGAAAGACAGAGTGTTGTTTACATGTGCCCTCTCCCTTTTGCTTCTAAGATCATTTTCTTTCGTTTATCTTAGTATTTCTCTTTGCCCTGTTATCTTTGGGATCACTCTCGGATCTCTTCTATCTTGCATTCCCGTGGCGGTTTCATAAGTGCATGTACTAAAAGATACTGAGAAATGAGCGCCAGAGGAAAAAAACATTCAGACAACCGATTGCAGACGACTAATGCAGTTTATTTTAGCATTACGTCTTGTTGCTTTATCTTTCAACCACAACAACCTATTAGAAAACCTTTAGTTAGATTTGACAAGTACAGTCGATGCGGCCAACAGCAAGGTTTTTACTTCTTCTTCTCATAATACACCTCTATCTCGTCCGGGCTGAAGTTTGGAGTTCCCGCCAGAAAATAGCGCGACCATTTGCCGCTTGGCAGTTTGTAAGAAGTGCCCAGTTTAGAGTTGGACAACTTGTTCTTGTTCGCGTTGGTCGCTAGGAACAGGTCAGGGCCTTCGCCAAACACCGGGCCGTGGCCGCCAAATGTGAAGGTCGCTTTGTTGCTGTGACCTCCCAGTAGAGGAAGTTTTGTCGCCGGCAGTTTGGCGTTGTTTCTGAGTGAAAAGAGGAAGGCGCGGTCGCTGAAGAGATATTCTTCACGGTTGGTCCCTGTCGATACAGTAAGACAAATATTAAGGAAGTATTTCACTGAAGCTTGAGAACCTCCAACTCAAAACCTAAAGGTGTGACCACTCAAATGAAAGCTCTCAATGAGTACATTCTAATAACAGTGCTCGCTTTCAACTTCTGAGCTGTCAAATAAAACCTAAAGGTGTGACCACTCAAATGAAACCAAGACAGTTCACCTACAAGGTTGTTTTGCTGACTCTAGTTGATTTCCTGTTTACTTGTGCTTTTTTTTCTTAAAAAATGAAAAAAATGCTGGGTTTTTCTTACTTATATACATGATATAATTCTGAATTCTTCTTCAACCTACACTCCCACGGCCGGTCCGTGTATCCACCAAAAACGCTTATTCCGACCTTCACCAAGGTAACCGTGGGACCATGATAATCGCATCCCACGTGAAACTTATCGGACGCCCAGCCATCTTTAGACGCAGTATAACACTTAACCCAGGAAGATTTGGCGCTGGTCACAGGTTTGAGCCATTTGTTCAAGTTTTTGTGAAAATCGACGTTTCCGCCCAAGATTTTGGATCCCTTGATTGCGTTTTCTGTAAAATAGAAAAAGATAATTTCTCAGAATTCAAATAGCGAGTGTTTTACAGGTAAAGATATTTAGATGTACAGTCTAAAGGGGTCGGATACTACTCTATGCTTTCTGGTATATAAATCATAGTTATGGTGTTTGCGGATGGTTTGAACCCAAGGGTATTAGTTCAGTGTTCGTGTAAGAGTGAATGATCATCTTTAGTGTCACTGAGTTACGAGTCATGTTTTTGTTTAAGAATCATCCAGAAGTTTATTTCTCGGCAGAAATACTCGACGCCGAGGTATAGAAGCCGAAAGGCGACCATGATTTTCTCGTTACAAAATCCTCAGTGCGTATCACTCCAAAAGGTGATCAACTTCATTTTTCTACCTTCAGTTTCTTACCAGAGATATATCATACAGTATGGCTTGGCTTTTGATACCGCCTTGCTTAGCTAAAACCTGATTAAGATATCCACTCTTACTATATTGCTATACCGTCGTTTCTTCATGAAAGGTTGAGAGAATCTGCATTTTAGACCTGAACCTTCGAACTCCTGAACTGTTAAGAAAAGAGTGGAGAAGCAAATCATTCTACTCTATTAGTTAATACGCACCGGTTTCGCAATTTTGTCCAATGAAATCCTCGGGGCACGCACACTCGTAAGAGGACTCGTCAATGTTTTTGCATGTGGCGCCATTTTGGCACGGAGCATCATCGCACGGTTGTTTGAGGGCTGTCGTACAACAGGAAAAGTATAGCACAAATTAACAATGAGAATGAAGAGTGCCACAATCAACCTTAATAGTGCGCCGAAGACAAATTTACGTTTGACCACTCCTCAAAGCCGTAGTGCATGCAGAGAGTTGACAGAAAACAGAGATGATTGAGTTGAGTAGGTTGTGGTAAGTGCATAATTGCCAGAAGAAACAGTAAAATTTTAAAAGTTTAGTCAATACCTTTTTTACAGTTCTTGCCGGTGTAACCTTCTCTACACTCGCACTTGTAGTTGTCAGGAGGATATAAAGTGCTCATTATACATGTGGCTCCATTCCTGCAGGGCCTGTCATCACAAGGTAAAACTGTACAAGAACAAAAAAAAGGAAGACAAGAATAGAGAAGGTAAGATAAGACAGTCAAGGAGAAGAAGGAGAAAGAGAAGGAGAAGAAGAAGGACAGGTAAGGAAGAATATTAAAACAAATAACAAGGTTTTAATAGATACAACGCGAGCAATCATAGAAAATGACAATTCATACGCTAGATAGTTTAAAAGAAAAAGGAATTTAGCCGAAAATCAATACTGGCTGTAAGTCAGTAGCAGTGGGATGCAGAAGCAGCTTGATTCAAAGAGAAGCAGGAGATAAAATGGGAAGCAATCATTCTAGCTGACCACAAAATAGTTTTGCTGATTGAAATCAGTTTACCGTTTTTTGGTTTTGCCTCGCACTCGCGGTGTAAGCACACTACACAGATCATCCCAAGCATCAGCCACGCACGTACAGACATCTTGGCGATCAGCAGTTCCTGGAAAGCAAATCAATGAAATCACTAACTAAGAACAAAGTTCATCAATGTCCTTCATTTCTTATCATTCCGATACTGACGTCCTGTTGGTTAGCAGGTGTATTCTGCTTCGAGTGATATCGAACAACGTTTTCAACTTCACTTATTTCTTTTTCAAAGTATACTTTGTCGTAATCGAAAGGCACAAGCTTTTTTGAAGCATCGAACGAAAAGCTCTTTCAAAAAAGTACTATTATTGTCCCTTCTGAAAACGTATTTAAATGTTCAGTCATGATTATCTAAGTTCACTTCTAAATATTGTTTTTAAAAAACTCACTTTTAAATATCAGAAGAGCAATGTAAAGAGGAACGGGAACTCACACACCAACAGGAGTATTCTTGAGTTTAAATGGGCTTGCTGCTTATAGCTTGTAATTGCCTTTTTTTCTATTTTTGACGCAAGTATGTGTAATTAATTTTTTAACAGGCAAATGAGTTATAATTAGTTATTGCTCAATATACCATATCGCTTAATAAGAAGCCAGAATAACACGATAGCTGCTCATATATTTATGTTTTGCCTAACTAATATATAATTATTATTTGCGAGTTTTGATGTTGTATTTGAAATTTTTCATATTGGTATGATAATCTATATATTTTGGCTATGGCAACTGGTTTGAACCCGGGAGTGTGAACAGTGCGTTGGTTGTGATCGTCGAGGTTAAAGTAGTCTCCAGAAAGACGGTGAAGAGTCACTTAAAAAATCACTTGACTCTGAACATGACTTCCGCTTTGGGAGTCGAAAAGTCGGTTACCTGGACGATCACACTACGTAGTATTTTGATTATGGCAGCCACCCATGATCACTGCAATATTGGTGCGTCAACAAATTTAATAGATCTTGTGATACGGCATGAATGCCGACAATTATACAGGATATACAAATATTGCTCAAAAACCGAAATTATAACAAAAAAACTAGTTTAAGAATATAATCATGATAAATATAGGGCTATTTACCAAATATTTAAACGCATTTAAAATTGATTTATCGCGGTATCACTCCATAAATATTAGTTTACATTTTCATTATCTCGGTCAATAGTTAGAAAAAATGTGCGTTTGTCGGTTTGTGGGAACACAAATAGCATTGCGTATAAATACGCACCTCTTTCAAGATATATCATTGTAAACCGTTGACTTGGTCGTTTCATAACTCCACTTCTTGCGGTGAGTATTGCTCAATTGTACACTTCACTGAGTGTGTCTCTCTTAAATTGCTTGGCCCAAAACACACTAAGATTTTTATTTGAGACTGTTTCCTTCGTCCGCTAGGTTTTACTGATCTCACTGACATCCTGTTTTTAAACTGAAAAATAAATATCTGTACGTTTTTCTCAACCCGGTTTTCGTCAAACATTTCCTTTTTTACACTTGGTTTACCATGATTCTATTTAGAAAACAAATATCTGGAGATCAGAATTTTGTGCAAAATGAAAAAACGTTCATGATTCTTGACAAATGTATCTGTGTTCTTTCATCAGTTGAATGTATACCTTGAATAATGGTATTTTTCGCCGCATTTATACAGCTCTATTTGCTCACGACCCTTTCGCTAAGGTCGTTTTATTTTTGTCCGGTCTACTTCTTAAAAGTCGTTTACGACAGGTCTTGAATTGCTAGATATGGCCAACATATCTTTTAAGAACGCCATGCAGAACATATCGCTTATCTGTTAGAAGTTTTGAACTTTTAAATAAGTAGTCATTTTTATGGTTTTTTTCGTATAATGTTTTCTTTTTACTATTTTAGATTATAGTCTTTTAATTTTCGATAATATTATCCTTATTTTTCTCGGCACATTAGCATTTGTATGCTAGAGGCCTAATCAGCCTCACCAACCCGAGGTGAAATAAAGTTATCTATCTATACTTTCACGAGGTGCCCAAAGGAATATGGACTCTGATATTCTCGGACGCTGATTGACTAAAAATGATAATATACCTCAAAATGTACAGTAGCTTAGAACAGTAGAGTAGAGTTTTGAACAGCTTACTGTGCTTGAACCAGGAGGAATGCCGACTAAGGAAACTTTTGTTTCTATCATTTGAAAGTCCCTTTTATTGATGGACGTACACTTAGAGGATATGTATATTAACTTACCAAACACGCCCTTACCCCCTCCCCCCTTTAATTCATTTTGCTTTACCACCCATACTATTCTTGACATTGACATAAAAACAAAAAGCAAAGCAAACAACAACAACAACAACATTTTTTAGTTCTCGTACATGAGTTGTGTTTTAGGAAGACACTGTCGGTTCTTGTCTTTTCGACAAAACTCATTCGCTGCACTTTTTACATCTTTCGCGTGATTTCACTTTGACATTCATCAGTTGGCTTTGTATGTAAATGTAGTGATCAATATACAGCGAGTTGTTCCTTCCAATGGAGTGAAAGGTACTTTACACAGAAAAACTAAAGCTACCCAAATACTAGACTCTTTTTTAAAAGAATACTGTTTCGTTTAGGGCAGGTTAAAAGGGCTAACGGCTTAAGAAAAAAACTTGCGTGTTTCAGGTTATTCTTTAATTCTTAGTTCCTAAAGAATTCAATTTAAGTATCGTAATACGTCAGAAGTAAACAGTAGGTTAATTAGTTTCCATGTGATGTTTATCAATTAATTGTTTAGCCGCCGGCACCCTATATTACTACAACTTGTTTCACGGTTGCGCATTTAGGTTTGCACGCATCGCGATCTGGAACACATCATGATCTTGCAAGAGCGCAATTGAGTATCTCCGAGGGACAACTATAAGAGGCAATAAAACAGTTGCGCAATGCGACCAAGTACGCAAACGAAGGTTTAGCCGGTTTGATTGTTTAATCTTCGCTGATTTATAATACTCCGCACTGTTTAAACATGGTGCCCGGGGTTTTAATTAGTTGAGTTAAAGGGAAGAGAATTAATTTTAAAATGTTTGCCAAGCTATAAATAGTTCTGTACGTGGGAACTTAACTGGGAAGTTGGAAAGCTGACCTGGGGCTGACTAACATAAGGTGTGTAAACCTTCTTTTTCCTCGGCGGTTTTCATAACGTCCTGGGGCTCTTGCTGTATATGTTGTCGAAACGTTAGCAATAACTCGAAGTTCAATTTTGGCTTGTCAAATTTCTTCACAGTCAACAATTACTCTAAAATTTGGGAGAAACCCGGCCATACAGAGACTTCAGATTGCAGACTTTAGAATCAATATATGGTGGACTGGCAATTATTTTGTGCCAATAGCAGCGCAGTAATACTCTAAATGCAGTGTGTTAATGAGTGTAGAAAATGAAGTAGTTCCATTAGTTTTTAATTGAGTAACTTGTGCAGTGTGGCTTACACGAGCCTTGTTACTGGCAACATGATCTAATACTACAGCCGATTTTCCAAGTTTATGATTTCGTTTTTCAGAATCCAATGCACTTCTCAATTTGCCACGCAGAATTCGTCTCATTTTACAAACTGACTTGCAACAATGTCTTCTGTTAAGAATTCAAACACTCCCTTACTCTTGTGTTATGTGCCTTAAAGTTAACTTCTGACTAATAAATTCAACAGAGCCCATACTTAGCAGAATTTTCCTACTTGAAGATCAGGAGGATTGCGAACCGCAACCCAGTGATACAAATCAGTTGTTTGACTGTGGCCACCATCCATCACCCTCAACAATTTTATTATTTGCAATTTTTTGCTCATTCCAGTTCTGTTTTTGATCGTTCAGTAATGCACTGATTTAAGACATACCTTTTTTTAAAGTACTTTCTCTGGAGACCTTGGAGCTGCTAGGGATGACTGTAAAATTTCTCGTGTAAGATCCTGAAGGAAACTTGTCTTGTGCGCAACAAAAGTATTCAGATTGATTGACGAACCTGACAGACTTCTTTGAGTGTGCAAATGGAAGGCCACGAAATATTTGATCAGAATTTAAATTGGGTAGCGATTTATCGCCCCATGACCGCAACTATAAGGACCTGTTTACAAAGATAGGGTTCCCTAGCAGGGATATTGCGGTTTGTTAGGGACCCTGACCCGGAACAAGTCAATGCTGGTTTCCAGACATCTTGGCTTATTGATAATACCGAAGTTGTTCCCGGGTAACCCTCTAGCTGTTTCATTTTGCTAGCTCGTAAACTCGGGCTATCTTTGCCGATCCAAGTGCCAGGGTTACACCATACCTTCTTTTAAACAGGGCCTGTAAAATAATTCTTTTGAAGAGTAAGTTACAGCAGGTGTTCCAGTGATATTTATACGGAGCAAATTGAATATTTGCTCGACATACACTTGGCTCTACTGAATTTTTTTATGTTAATGTTAATATTCCTCGTTAACTCGAGCGAGATATTATTATACTCGGACATATTATTGCGGGAATATACATACAGAGCCGCATAGACAATACCCAGGAAAATCAAGGGATCGGGAGGCCGAAAGGGAACATTGCACGGAAGTAACTACATGCAACTTATGAATGTACTAAATGTTATGAATTTTCTTGGCTTAGGTCTCTTCCATAAAAATGGAGTTGAAATTGTTGTCATTGTGTGGAATGATGCTGGTTTTTGGCATTATATCCAGCGACGCGGAACTTATTGGTAAGATATTTGATTCTACAGGGATAGAAATGGAGACATAAATAGAGACAGAGACAATTATGTGCATAAATACAGATAGAACAGGCCAAGACAGGGACATAGTAAAACACAGACAGACACATGGACAGACACAAATGGAGCCAGAGACAGATAGACACAAAGACAGAGATAGAAATAGACACAGGGACAGCCGGATAGACACAGTTAGAGTTAGATATTTGGAGATGAGTGGAATTAGACAGATAACCATAGATTAAAACACTGATTACTTTCAGCGATTCGGGAAAACCAAAAGAAACGTGTGATAATTAATCTGGTTCTTGTATGGTTCTCATTAGATACTTAGCGATTTGTCTTTGATATAACTTAGTGGATTGTTAACCTTTTCACTGCCAACAACAAAATACAAATTTTCCAAACCATTCAAGACGAAAATATATATCATATGTAGTGAGAATTATTAATAGTCCAATCGACTGTCATCTGAGCAAGCAAGTTTATATGTAAAGTGAAATAGTTCATTCCAGGGATGAGATGTCATTATTAAAATTAATACGTTTCTGTTTTTTGTTGCTTCCTTGTTTGTTTGTTTGTTTGTTGTTGTTTTAGCGTATCCCCATGTGGGTTGTTACGGTGGATGGAAGATCAGGCGCTATTTTAACTATGACCTGGGATTTTGGCGCGGGGATGATGCTGTTATGCAGTGTTACTCCGCTGCTCGCAAGGAAGGATACAAAGTCTTCGCCATCACTGAAGGCAAATGCCTTAGTGGCCAAGGCGCGGAAAAGCACTACTCAGGCTTCGACAAATCCCGTGATTGCAGTGATAAAGGAATTGGCGGCAGGAATGCCTATGACATCTATCTCGTAGCAGGTGGGTCACATGATCTCTCGCCAAACGTCCAGTGTTTTTGGTTTTTGCATGACATCATATAGCTTTGGCTTTCTGGGTTTTCATTCATCCATCAACATCTTTGCATTCCCACAATAGGAGGCGGACAAAGCTGCGACAATCTTGCAGACGGTGAATACCAAGACACAACATTCTGCAACCGTTTTTACACGTGCACTAAAGGAGAGGCCACTGTGCAGCTTTGTCCTGAGGGACTGCTCTTCAACCCAGCCAACAGGGAATGCAGGGGTGAAGCCCCGTGCCCACGTAAGAAGACGTCAAAATTTTTTGTGTATTTGTATATTGTTACTTCATGTCGCTATCTTTTGTAGATATTCTTATAACGCTGCTTTTTTATTACATATTATAAACGGACGTATAGACTCGAGCATGCGCAAACAAGCGTATTCTTGCCATTCAAGTTTGAGCAAACAACCTGGGTCCAAGTGTAACAAAGGGAGACTGGGGCGGGACGACTGCAAGTGAATTGTTCCAATAATAGTGCCGATCCATTCGAAACTTCAACTTTATTCCTCGTTGCCGAGTACATTTATAGGTTATATATCTGCTTTGCAAATCACTCGTATTTGCTTCAAAGAATTCTTCTATTAAAACCGTCGGATAACTCGCTCAAAGGAACAATATTATGGGCAATTCATCACTATCTCGTTCGTTTCACAAAAAAACAAGTCAATTTCTCAGACGTTTATCGGTTCTTCCTGGCTTTTTTTTGCCCCGGGGGTGGGCATTTGACCACTGAATTCAGCTTTGAAGCAGGGCATTTGACTGGGCTTTTTGGCCCGAGGGTGGGAAATTTGACCCCACCGAAAAATTGAAAAGCTCAAATACCGGGGACTTACTGGCTTCTTGGAGTCGTGTACTGCCCGGCTACACGCCTATATAGCAATTATCATTATTTTAAAAACATATATTTTCTCACTTTGATTTGCCAACCGTTAAACAAAAAACTCCTTGGCATGATGAGGGACTCTAGTTTAAGTGCGTCCTGCTTAAACTGAGAATAGTCACGGCCAGAGATTTGTTTGCATATTTGGTAATCACATTTACGTCCCCGTGGTTCTTTTTCAATCCAGAGAATGGGCAGCCATTTTATTTGTAGTCAACCAGATTTCTAGTTACGTCATGGTGATTATCACCATAGTTCGAATGATTTGATTGGTCAAAGACTTTTTGAATCCTCCAATCCTGGTGTGTGTTAGGTGGCGCGCCTTGCATGTATGCTCCTGACGGCGAATACATCCACCCCACATCGTGCCGAAAGTATGTGGTTTGTCACAAGGGCTACGCTTTTGAGGCATCCTGCCCTGCTCATCTGTGGTTCAACACGGACACCAAAGAATGCGAGAATCCTGACAAGGTCAACTGTCGCCGTAAGTTGATTGATTCTTTTTCTGACTTTTCAATATATTTTTTACTAATTACGTTAATTCATGATTGTCATCTTAGTTATCTTACATAATTATGTTGATCTTCGAAATTACAATGGAACTCCGCCTTGCGGCCACACCGTTTTTACAGCCACTTGTTTTTGTGTTCCGCGGAGCAAACGCCCAGTCATTTCTTATCTGATAAAAACTTTAATACGGCCACCCCGTTAATACGGCCAGATTTTTATGTCCCGATGCTGGTCAAACAATCCTGTTCTAAAAGCTAGTACTTTCACTCTACAGATGATCCTTGCATGGAGTATCCGTGTATGAATGGCGGAACCTGCAAGACTTCATCAGCAGAACAGAGGGGATACAAATGTGAATGCAAGGCAGGCTACTCGGGCACTCGTTGTGAGAAAGGTGTGGACACTTTGCTGGGATTTGCCTCTGTTTGTTTTAACATTGACAGCTCAGTTTTTCGTTTGAGTGATCGCCTTTTAGGTTTTACTTGACAAAACACTGATTAACACTGCAATTACTGAACAAACAACCTGAACGCTGCAGCTTTTAGAATGTATTCATTTGAGTGGTCACACCTTAAAGGTTTCATTTGACAGTTCAGGAGTGTAACCATCAAGAGTTTTCATTTGAGTGGTCACACTTTTAGGTTTCGTTTGACATTTCTGGAGTTGGACCAGTTTAGGCTGAGTGCGATTCGCCGAGTTAGCAGCAATGTTCAAGAATATATTTGTTGTCTCTATTCTGCAGCGGAACCCAAGCCTTGCAGTGCCAAGCCCTGCAAGAACGGAGGAACGTGCAAGGACCTTGGCGGGAATAAGCACGAGTGCACGTGCAAACCTGGCTTTGGAGGAAAGGACTGCAGCGGTAAATATTGTTGTGAACTACAATCGTATCCTTATGTACATAATTATGGATAAGAAATTTTATACCAAAAAACGGAACTGTTAAAAGAGCTTTACTCGGCCAGAACTCAGTTGTTCAAAGTCCGATAAAGGTAACCTGGGTTTAACGAATTCATTTTCTCAATTTCTTGGCCAGCAAACTACAAAGGGTTTGAAAAGAGTCGGTCGGACTAAAAAAATTTGTTCTAGTTCAAAATATATCGGGGAAGTCGTGTTGTGAGAGAAGGCCAGTCTTAAGAAAGACACCAAAGTTTAGGCTTAATCCAGGATTAGCTTAATCGAGCTTTGAACAAGTGAGCCCAGGAGTGTACTTGACATGTTTACTTGGTTTATTCTTCGCAGAACACTCCATCTTGTCGGATTCCAAAATTCTCCAGGGTCATTCTGATTATTCGCAACAACTCGCTCAGTACCTTCAGCCCGTGGAAATTAAGGGGAAGGCGTGGAAGAGGTGCTTTAGAGCCAGTGAGAACCACTTTCTGTCCGCATCATTCCACGCTCATTGTAACCACAAAGGCCCTACTGTCACGCTGGTTAGGGTTGGAAAATACGTGTTTGGAGGGTACACCGACCGAGACTGGATCTCAAGTGAGTAATAAATCCAATCCTCACAACCCTCTCCGCAAAAGAAGGACTATTCCATGACCTTGTTATACAGTGATCCAAATTCAACTTCAATTTTCTCTTTCAATTTCTCTCCAGAGATACAGTATGGAGAACTTGAGTTTTGATACCTTGTTCAGATGACCGCTGATTAAACTATCAACTCTCACTACATCATTCATACATTTTCTTCTTAAAAGTTTGAGAGAATCTACATTTTGAGCTTGGAAGTGAAAGGGTTAACAACTCGTTAAATTGAAAAAAGAATACAAAATATTGTTTTAAAGAGCATCTAAAAGGAAACTCAAATTGTTAAAAAAGGAATAACGTTATGGCTCGGTGTATCAGTCAAAACGTTTGCAGTCGGAAAAATGTAGCTAAATTGGAGGGGGCGTATTTCACAAATCAAATTAAGCTTCTTAATAGGGAAGATGGTCAGCTTTTCAGTAGTATTGAGCTTGTCCGTTGTTACATTTGGACTAGTTTTAACCGTCCTGATCGTCAAGGTTTCGACACCCCTCACTAAGCATAGATCATATGGTGTCAAGGAACCCCTAACAACGTTGGTACTGTAAGCAGACTAGTGAAGCATAACATTTTATTGTTACTGGAATTGTCTGTTTCGTTTCGTTTTTTAAGGTACTGGCTACACACACAGCGTCAGAGCCTTCCTGTTCTCGCTCAGCAACCATCTGAACCAACCGTTTAAGGTTGACACCTACCGAAACCATGGAAATGCCATCTACAGCAACAACGGCTACGGACCGACCTTTGGTGGCGGCCACGATCTGTACCTTGCAAACAGCTGTCACGTGAACACCAATTCGTACACCAATTTGGGCCACACGTACCGTCCACCATTTGGCTATGGCTACACCAGCAGTCAGGCTAGGAATATCTTTGCTGGGTCGTACCACTTCCGATGTGACGAATACGAAGTGTTCTCCCAAGCATGATCTGAAACAACGCCGGAACCTGATATCCCAGTGCATTCTGGGATATCACTCAACTGGTGCTGCAGTAGAAAGTGGGTTTAGGCTTTAGAATGCCATGACCTGCTGTAGATGTAACCTTACGTGAAGTGGGTCTACAAATTAAAGATGGCATTGAATAACTAAGCATTTACTTTGTCCTGGATGCGGTTTAAGTGGGTTGGATGTTGATGCATGAATTTCCAGCAGAGTCTGTAATAATAGTTGCTGTTATCAGGGTAGCTTTGAGCAAAAACGTTGTGTTAACCTTTTCGAAGCACTTTTTTTACCTGATACTCAGTTTAAAGTGAAACGGTCAGCTTCAAATGTGAACAATACCCCGTTTTCATCATCGGCATACGGTGTATGCGTGCAGCAAAAACAGGTGTCTCCTAGTCTGATGTTCAGAGCTGTGTCCCTGAAACTGAAAGACCTACTTTCTTATATATCGTACGGGAAAAAAAAAAAAAAAAAAAATGCATTTTCGGGTACTTTAAGTTTCATGCACCCCTACAGCGAGTGTCTCCCCCTTCTCTCATCCAATGATGAAGTGGACTCCCTCCTCCCTCCCCTCCCTAATGTGACAATAATTATTTCAAGCAGCTGTAAGTTACTGACTACTGATTGAAACGACTTTGTTGCGTGCTCCGGCATGAAGTTTAACTTCTAATGAATTAGTTTAAGAGTCATTAAGCATTCATAGTTTTATATTCCCATGTAAATTTACTTTCGTCGCGTTTATCAATATTTACCTCATACGCTTCAGATACGAGTTGAATCAGTTTTGCGACTGAACCCCTTTTGCCCCACCGGATAGTCAATTTTTCAGTTATTATCTTGCAAGCTCCTGATAAAAATTTCTGACGTGACATTGCTTATTCGATCTGGCCTTAGTGAAGGCAGTGAACTGAAAGTAAAACTTCAGAAATGATAATAAAATTATCACTGCTTGAGTGCGTGCTTGATCTGCTCTACAGGTTATGTAGTTTCAATTAATCATCTTCAAACAAAATTTTAAATGATGTTTGTAAAGCTATAAATACGGTTTTCAAGTCCGTGGGAACTCAATTTAGAGGTGCATAAAAGAGGACCAAGCTTGGCAAACCGACGTAAGTTGTGTTAGGTTATTTTGCTCAGCTTCTAGAATGCTTTGCTCCTGTCGTACGTTAAAGAAATTTAGCAAGCAAATTTTAAAAGTTGTCGATGACTCTGAGTAAGAATGCGAAATCATCTTAATGATTGTGATGGGTATATTTGACGCTCTAAGTCATACTAATTGAGGAAGATTCTGTACTAACAAACGCCGCGGCAACTTTTTCTTTCCGCACTTGCCCATCCTTTTTGAATAGCTTTCGCATCTTGTAAACGTCCCGGTAAAATGAAATTTTTGGTTGGTTTTCTTCCGTTGCTTTACAGTGAGTCTGACTTACAAGTCGAAGCAAAAGTCAAAAGTCAAAATTTACTGTTTTACTCCCAAAAAAAAAAAAAAAATAGAGAGAAAATCTTTGAGAGGATTGTCAGGAAAAACGTATGGAGTAGGCAACTTTATCTGATTGTAAAATAATTTCTTTTTAGTAATTTCGTTCAGCCTTTCAGCAAAATGGAGTTCAAACGGTTGTCATTGTGTGGGATGATGTTGGTTTTCGGGATTATATCCAGCGACGCGGAACTTATTGGTAAGATATTTGATAATAAATAACGAATAAAATATAGAAGTATCTTATAGCTGGTGGGGCCGATTTAATGTAAATCTTCTCTTGAAGAAACTATTAAGAAATATAGCCTAGGAACGATAAACAGAACAAGAGTGCATGTATTATTGCACTATAATGTTGCTCTACAGGCTCATGCATTTTTTATTTTATTGAGCTGTTTTATTCGTATTATGTCCCTGTCCCTCCTGTGAAGCTGCAGTATGCAGAGTATATTGATCAGCGGAGTACTCATGTCCGTTATATGAGTCATAACATGAAGTGAGCCATAAGCAAATCTGCATCCTTCGAACGGGGTTTTTCTTCGCTATCACGCTTTAAAATCATTCATGGCAAGGAAACCAGGCAGGTCTTATAGGCTACAAGGCAAGGAATTACTTGAATACTGGGCAGGTCTCATAGGCTACATATGGAACTGGTCTCCATCATGTAGTTCTCGGATCGGATTTTCACTGAAGGTTTTGCTTCAACCTTACCGTGTGCCACCATGTGATATGTCCTCGCGGTTATTTAGAAATGACAAAAAGGTATAAATTTGTTGCTTCTTGAACTAGCTAACATGCGCTTATTTCTGGGTATTAGATTCCACAATTATCATAACGAACTTGCAAGTTTTATTTTAGAGTTTGTGATAATGACATCAATTTGTACTTTGAATACGTTTGAGGTGACAATGTCGGGGGTTGTTCCTCGTGAAATGTGGGGTGCTACAGCGTATGGTAGATAAGAAAATATTTCTACTACAGACTGGAATTACTTAGCAAGGACAATGTTGCGATGCAATGTTATGTGTTCCTCAGACGTTTTGGTTGTTAGTTGTTAACCCCTTCACTCCCAAGAGTGATCAACTTCAGTTTTCTCTTTCAGTTTCTCACCAGAGATATATCAAACTGTATGGAGGAACTTGGCTTTTGATAGCTTTATCAGATGACAGCTGATTGAACTAGCAAATATTTTCACCTTATCACTCATACACTTTATCTTGAATGGTTGGGAGGGCCTGTCTTTTGAACTTGGCCATGAAAAGGTGAACCCAAAGTACAAATTCTGACTGTCAAATTGACCCTTGCAGTTTGATAGCCCAGGAAAAAATATCCGGGCTTCAACGGCAATCGTACCCATGACCATTGCAATACTGGACGTGTGATGCTATAACCACTGAGCTATGAAGCCATGTGGGAACTGTTTAAGTGTGTGGTTTGAATTATACCTGCCACAGTGATGGGAATGATATGATGATAATATAATAATAAATCATATAATATGTGAGGTGCGGACCCAAATGACAGGGAAAGTGACCCGGCTCACAGTTTGAAGCAACTCAATTTATAAATTCTCCTAACCATTCAAAACAGAACCTTGCAAGTGTAAGTGAGAGTTGATTCCAAGGATGGCATATTTTATATTTGTTTTTGTTATTAATTTTGTTGTTGTTGTTTTTGATTTAGCATATCCTCATGTTGGTTGCTACAGTGGATGGAAGATCAAGCGATTCTTCCATCGTGAGCTGGCAGTTCAGAGACGGCATGGAGATGATGCAGTGATGCAGTGTTATACTGCTGCTCGTAAGAACGGCTTCAAAATTTTTGCCATCACCAAAGGCAAATGCTTATCTGGCAATGATGCAGAAGAGCATTACACAAGCTTTGACAAATCACATGACTGCAATAAAAAAGGAATTGGTGGTAGAAAAGCCTATGATGTGTACCTTGTGGCAGGTGGGTCACATCATGCTCTTGCTTCATGAACATGTATTGTTCTTGGTTTTACTGGCTAGCAATCTTATGTTTGAGCCGTTTCCAGATGGAAGAACCACTCTCAACTACAAATGCAAGCACTGCTTTAAAATGTACTCATTGAGAGAGCTTTCATTTGAGTGGTCGCACCTTTAGGTTTCATTTGACAGTTCAGAACTTGGAAATTTTCTTTGTCTGTGACAGTGAAACAGTTAGGTAATTAAATCTTTGCATATGGTGCCTTCAAACTTTGCTTTTCTTGTTTTGCATTCATCAACATCTTGTATTCTCACAACATACTGTATTAGGAGGCACACAAAGCTGCGACAATCTTCCAGATGGTGAATACCAAGATACGACATTCTGCAACCGTTTTTACACGTGCACTAAAGGTCAGGCCACTGTGCGGCTTTGTCCTGAGGGACTGCTCTTCAACCCAGCCAACAGGGAATGCTGGGACACTGCCCCGTGCCCACGTAAGACGTCAATAATTTGTGTATTTGTATTATTAGTTCATGTCACCAACTGTTGTAGACTGATATTCTTATAACGCTGCTTTTTTATTCCACATTATGTACAGACGTATAGACTCAAGCATGCACAAGCAAGCGTATTATTGCCATTTAAGTTTGAGCAAACAGCCTGGCTCCAAGTGTAAGGGAAGGAGATGGGACAACTACAAGTGAAATGTTCTGCGTTTCACAAAAACAAGTCAATTTCTCAGACATTTATCTATTTTTCCGAGATTTTTTTGCCCCAAGGGTGGGGCATTTGACCACTGAATTCAGCTTTGAAGCAGAGCCTTTGACTGGGCGTTTTGGCCCGAGGGTGGGGAAGTTGACCATCGGAAAATTGAAAAGCTCAAATGCCCGGGGACTTGCTGGCTTCTTAAAGACGTGTACTGCCTGGCTACAAGCCTATATAGCAATTATCATTATTTTACAAACATACATTTTGTTACTTTGATTTGCCAACCGTTAATCAAAGAACTCTTTGGCATGATGAGGGACTCTAGTTTAAGTGCATCCTGCTTACACTGAGAATAGTCACGGCCAGAGATTTGTTTGCATATTTGGTGGTCACTTTTACATCCCCATGGTTCTTTCTCAATCCAGAGAATGGGCAGTCATTTTACTTGTAGTCAACCAGATTTTTAGTTACGTCATGGTGATTATCACCATAGTTCGAATGATTTGATTGGTCAAAGACTTTTTGAATCCTCCAATCCTGGTATGTGTTAGGTGGCGCGCCTTGCATGTATGCTCCTGAAGGCGAATACATCCACCCCACATCATGTCGAAAGTACGTGGTTTGTCACAAGGGCTACGCTTTTGAGGCATCCTGCCCTGCTCATCTGTGGTTCAACACGGACACCAAAGAATGCAAGAATCCTGACAAGGTCAACTGTCGCCGTAAGTTGATTGATTCTTTTTCTGACTTATTAATATATTTTTTACTGATTACGTTAATTCATGATTGTCATCTTAGTTATCGTATAAAATTATGTTGATCTTTGAAATTACAGTAGATCTCCTCCTTATGGCCACCCCGTTAATACGGCCAGATTTTTATGTCCCGATTGTGGTCAAACAATCCTGTTCTAAAAGCTAGTACTTTCACTTTACAGATGATCCATGCATGGAGTCTCCGTGTCTAAATGGCGGAGCTTGCAAGACTTCATTAGCAGAACAGAGGGGATACAAATGCAAATGCAAGGCAGGCTACACGGGCACTCATTGTGAGAAAGGTGTGGACACTGCTGGGATTTGCCTCTGTTTGTTAGCATTGACAGCTCAGTTTCTCGTTTGAATGGTCACTTTTTAGGTTCTACTTGACAAAACATTAACACTGCAATCACTGAATAAACAACATGAACGCTGTAGCTGTTAGAATGTATTCATTTGAGTGATCACACCTTAAGGACCGATTTTTTAAGTCCACAATTAAGAAAGTCCTGGTCTAAAGAAGATTTAAACAATAACCATGCTTAACGGACAACGGTCAAATGTCATCTTATAAGCCGACTCCGATCCATGTTCTAAAAATGCGATTTTCCATTTGGCTAACCCTGTTTTACGGCGTCCGTCTAAACTTCAATTTAGCGATAAACCAGGTCTAAGTTAGGCTTTGTTTAAAAAATTGGCCCATTTGAGTGTTCACACTTTTAGGTTTCGTTTGACAGTTCAGGAGTTGGACCAGTTTAGGCTGAGTGTGATTTGCCGAGTTAGCAGCGATGTTCAAGAATATATTTGCTGTCTCTATTCTGCAGCGAAACCCAAGCCTTGCAGTGCCAACCCCTGCAAGAATGGAGGAGCGTGCAAGGACCTTGGCGAGAATAAGTTTGAGTGCACGTGCAAACCTGGCTTTGGGGGAAAAGACTGTGGCGGTAAATATTGTTCTGAAATTAAGAAATTTTATAACAAAAAAACGGATCAGACTAAACAATTGGTTCTAGTTCAAAATATATCGAGGAAGTTGTGTTGTGAGAGAAACACCAGTCTTAAGAAAGACACCAAAGTTTAGGCCTAATCCAGGATTAGCTTAATTGAGCTTTGAACAACTGGGCCCAGGAGGATACAGACATGTTCACTGTACTTGACATGTTCACTTTGTTTATTCTTCGCAGAACACTCCATCTTGATGGATTCCAAAATTCTCCAGGGTCATTCTGATTATTCGCAACAACTCGCTCAGTACCTTCAGCCCGTGGAAATTAAGGGGAAGGTGTGGAAGAGGTGCTTTAGAGCCAGTGAGGACCACTTCTTGTCCACCTCATTCCACACTCATTGTAACCACAAAGGCCCTACTGTCACGCTGGTTAAGGTTGGAAAATACGTGTTTGGAGGATACACCGACCGAGACTGGACCTCAAGTGAGTACTCTAAGCCTTACCAGGGTGGATCCGGGGGGAGGAGGGGGTACTCCCTTAAATTTAGTATGGGGGTGTGCCGCTGAGTCCCTGTGACCCTGACCCTGTTCCAGAGTAAAGAAAGGCAATTTCGCTACCCTGTTCCAGACTAGAAGCGACTTCACAAATCGGGAAACGTGCTTGAAAAGCTTGTGGCGTTGCATGGTTTAAAGCAACAGTTCAAAGCAGTTTTGCAATGACAGGCTCGACTATAAATCAATCAAGGATTCTGCCGGCAGGAAGAAATATTGACCCTGTTCCAGAGCCACAACACAAGGACAAAGTCCTCTAATTTTGAGTTTTTCGCACCACCTCCCCCACTTCAATGTTGAATTGCGCATCTTCCAGCCCTGAACCAACATTGATTGGGGGGAAGGGAGAGCGGGTGTTTTTTTGAATAACTAGGCCAGCCAAAGTGGGTGATAACAACAAAATAGAACTATGATTAGGGTGTGACTTTTGTCCAGGATTGCCCCCCCCGAAAATCAGAAAATCTGACCGGTTTCCAAATGTGCGAGGGCCAAAAGACTCGAGCTTCTAGAGCCAAAAGATTTTTAAATCGGGCTCTTCAAAATGCCATTTCCGGAGGCTGATATTAACTAAAGATTTGACCGGTTTCCATAAACCAGTCTAAACCGATCTGGATCTGCCCCTGCACACAGCTCTCGCCACAAAAAATTAACTATTCCATGACCCTGTATACAGTGATCCAAGTGAGCATGAGCTAAAAAGGAAATCAAACTGAAAATTATGAATAACGTTATGGTTTGGTATATAAGTCAAAACATTCGCTGCCGGGAGAATGTAGCTAAACTGGAGAGGGCGTATTTAAAACTCAAATATAGATTCTTAACGGGGACGATGATCGACTTTTTAGTAGCATTGAGCGGTAAAGATTTCTCCGAGGTGTCAGTTGTTACATTTGGACTGGTTTTAAGGGTTACCTTACTGATCGTCAGGTTTCAGCACCCCTCACTAAGCATAGATCATATGATGTCAAGGAATCCCTAACAACGTTCGTACTGTAAACAGGCTAGTGAAGCATAGCATGTTATTGTTAATACTGGAATCGTCTGTCGTCCGTTTCTTTTTTTCTTTTTATCTTTTTTAAGGTACTGGCTACACACACAGCGTCAGAGCCTTCCTGTTCTCACTCAAAAACCATCTAAACCAACCGTTTAAGAGTGAAACCTACCGAAACCATGCAAAAGCAATCTACAGCAACAGCGGCTACGGCCCGACCTTTGGCGGCGGCCACGATCTGTACCTTGCAAACCAGTGTGACAGGAACACAAGGTCGAGCTCCAATCTCGGCCACACTTACTGGCTACCTCCCGTGGCTAAGGCCAAGGAAATACTCACTGGGTCGCACACTTTTAGGTGTGATGAGTATGAGGTGTATTACCAGGAGTGATCCGTGAAAAAAAAAGCAAGATGTCGTTCTCAGTATGCACTCTGCAGTGACACTGCTGCTGTGATTTTCTGTAGATGTAAGCTAAACAGCTGAAGAAAAATAAATTAAAGTTGCATTGAACAACGGTCTGGTTCGACTGGGGAAAAGTTTCCGAGAAATTCTGCTAAAACTATTTCCGCGTGGGATCTGTATTACGTGAGTAAGTGCGCATGCTTACTGTATAACGTTCATTCATATAAATGTTTGTGTTTTAACTATCAACGATACTTGTATGGGCTGTAAAATATATTTATATTTGTTAAATTGAGCGTTGGTATGGATACACTAGCAACGTTGTTTGTTTGTCCAGAATAAGGATCCCATAATTACGCCGAAGTTTTTCATCAAACATTACTACTAGTTTTTCGCCTTCGGCGGTTTTAAAAAAATTGAATTAAAGTGTTTCGTATGGAGGGAAAGTGATGGCTTAAAAGGTAACTAAGTGTTAATACTATGTTGGCAGGTACACAGCACATTAAGAAGTTGACAAGTTTACTGAAATGAAACACTATGATGCATCAAGGGGATTTGAACCAAGAGAAGGTACATTGTGTACTGTTGGGGTCGGATCCTGGAGGACTTCTTGTATTAAGAAAAAGGTGTTCTCCCTTCCTTGACGTTAGTAGAAAAAATAATGTGACCCTCCCTTTTTGGAGTTATCTGCACATTATATATTTCTTTATTCATATTTGATGCTTTATAGGGGTCTTAAATTTGTGCATTGCTGTCATTTTGCCTGCATGCGTAACACTTTAATTCAATTTTTTAAAACCGCCGAAGGCGAAAAACTAGCAGTAAATGTTTGATGAGAAACTTCGGCATAATTATGGGATCTGTATTACGTGAGTAAGTGCACATGCTTACTGTATAACGTTCATTCATATAAATGTTTGTGTTTTAACTACCAAGGATGCTTGTATGGGCTGTAAAATATATTTATATTTGTTAAATTGAGCGTTAGTATCGATACACTAGGAATGTTGTTTGTTCGTCTGTAATAAGGATCCCATAATTACGCCGACGTTTTTCATCAAACATTTACTACTAGTTTTTCGCCTTTGGCGGTTTTAAAAAATTGAATTAAAGTGTTTCGTATGGAGGGAAAATGATGGCTTAAAAGGTAGCTAAGTGTTAATACTATGTTGGCAGGTACACAGCACATTAAGAAGTTGACAAGTTTACTGAAATGAAACACTATGATGCATCAAGGGGATTTGAACCAAGAGAAGGTACATTTTGTACTGGTGGGGTCGGATCTTGGCTGGAGGACTTCTTGTATTAAGAAAAAGATCTTCTCTCTTCCTGGATGTTAGTAGAAAAAATAATGTGACCCTCCCTTTTCGAGTTATCTGCACATTATATTTCTTTATTCATATTTGATGCTTTATAGGGGTCTTAAATTTGTGCATTGCTGTCATTTTGCCTGCATGCGTAACACTTTAATTCAATTTTTTAAAACCGCCGAAGGCGAAAAACTAGCAGTAAATGTTTGATGAGAAACTTCGGCATAATTATGGGATCTGTATTACGTGAGTAAGTGCGCATGCTTACTGTATAACGTTCATTCATATAAATGTTTGTGTTTTAACTACCAAGGATGCTTGTATGGGCTGTAAAATATATTTATATTTGTTAAATTGAGCGTTAGTATCGATACACTAGGAATGTTGTTTGTTCGTCTGTAATAAGGATCCCATAATTACGCCGACGTTTTTCATCAAATATTTACTACTAGTTTTTCGCCTTTGGCGGTTTTAAAAAATTGAATTAAAGTGTTTCGTATGAAGGGAAAATGATGGCTTAAAAGGTAGCTAAGTGTTAATACTATGTTGGCAGGTACACAGCACATTAAGAAGTTGACAAGTTTACTGAAATGAAACACTATGATGCATCAAGGGGATTTGAACCAAGAGAAGGTACATTGTGTACTGTTGGGGTCGGATCCTGGAGAACTTCTTGTATTAAGAAAAAGGTGTTCTCCCTTCCTTGATGTTAGTAGAAAAAATAATGTGACCCTCCCTTTTCGAGTTATCTGCACATTATATATTTCTTTATTCATATTTGATGCTTTATAGGGGTCTTAAATTTGTGCATTGCTGTCATTTTGCCGGCATGCGTAACACTTTAATTCAATTTTTTAAAACCGCCGAAGGCGAAAAACTAGCAGTAAATGTTTGATGAGAAACTTCGGCATAATTATGGGATCTGTATTACGTGAGTAAGTGCGCATGCTTACTGTATAACGTTCATTCATATAAATGTTTGTGTTTTAACTATCAACGATGCTTGTATGGGCTGTAAAATATATTTATATTTGTTAAATTGAGCGTTGGTATCGATACACTAGCAACGTTGTTTGTTCGTCTGTAATAAGGATCCCATAATTACGCCGACGTTTTTCATCAAACATTTACTACTAGTTTTTCGCCTTCGGCGGTTTTAAAAAAATTGAATTAAAGTGTTTCGTATGGAGGGAAAGTGATGGCTTAAAAGGTAACTAAGTGTTAATACTATGTTGGCAGGTACACAGCACATTAAGAAGTTGACAAGTTTACTGAAATGAAACACTATGATGCATCAAGGGGATTTGAACCAAGAGAAGGTACATTTTGTACTGGTGGGGTCGGATCTTGGCTGGAGGACTTCTTGTATTAAGAAAAAGATCTTCTCCCTTCCTTGATGTTAGTAGAGAAAATAATGTGACCCTCCCTTTTCGAGTTATCTGCACATTATATATTTCTTTATTCATATTTAATGCTTTATAAGGGTCTTAAATTCGTGCACTGCTGCCATTTTGCCTTCATGCGTAACACTTTAATTCAATTTTTTAAAACCGCCGAAGGCGAAAACTAGCAGTAAATGTTTGATGAGAAACTTCGGCATAATTATGGGATCTGTATTACGTGAGTAAGTGCGCATGCTTATTGTATAACGTTCATTCATATAAATGTTTGTGTTTTAACTATCAACGATGCTTGTATGGGCTGTAAAATATATTTATATTTGTTAAATTGAGCGTTGGTATCGATACACTAGGAACGTTGTTTGTTCGTCTGTAATAAGGATCCCATAATTACGCCGACGTTTTTCATCAAACATTTACTACTAGTTTTTCGCCTTCGGCGGTTTTAAAAATTGAATTAAAGTGTTTCGTATGGAGGGAAAATGATGGCTTAAAAGGTAGCTAAGTGTTAATACTATGTTGGCAGGTACACAGCACATTAAGAAGTTGACAAGTTTACTGAAATGAAACACTATGATGCATCAAGGGGATTTGAACCAAGAGAAGGTACATTGTGTACTGGTGGGGTCGGATCCTGGAGAACTTCTTGTATTAAGAAAAAGGTGTTCTCCCTTCCTGGATGTTAGTAGAGAAAATAATGTGACCCTCCCTTTTCGAGTTATCTGCACATTATATATTTCTTTATTCATATTTGATGCTTTATAGGGGTCTTAAATTTGTGCATTGCTGTCATTTTGCCGGCATGCGTAACACTTTAATTCAATTTTTAAAAACCGCCGAAGGCGAAAAACTAGCAGTAAATGTTTGATGAGAAACTTCGGCATAATTATGGGATCTGTATTACGTGAGTAAGTGCGCATGCTTACTGTATAACGTTCATTCATATAAATGTTTGTTTTTTAACTATCAACGATGCTTGTATAGGCTGTAAAATATATATATATTTGTTAAATTGAGCGTTGGGATGGATACACTAGCAACGTTGTTTGTTCGTCTGTAATAAGGATCCCATAATTACGCCGAAGTTTTTCATCAAACATTTACTACTAGTTTTTCGCCTTTGGCGGTTTAAAAAAATTGAATTAAAGTGTTTCGTATGGAGGGAAAATGATGGCTTAAAAGGTAACTAAGTGTTAATACTATGTTGGCAGGTACACAGCACATTAAGAAGTTGACAAGTTTACTGAAATGAAACACTATGACTCTTCAAGGGGATTTGAACCAAGAGAAGGTACATTTTGTACTGGTGGGGTCGGATCTTGGCTGGAGGACTTCTTGTATTAAGAAAAAGATCTCTCCCTTCCTTGATGTTAGTAGAGAAAATAATGTGACCCTCCCTTTTCGAGTTATCTGCACATTATAAATTTTTTTATTCATATTTGATGCTTTATAGGGTTTATAAATTCGTGCATTGCTATCGTTTTGCCTGCATGTGTAACACTTTAATTCAATTTTTTAAAACCGCCGAAGGCGAAAAACAAGCAGTAAATGTTTGATGAGAAACTTCGGCATGATTATGGGATCTGTATTACGTGAGTAAGTGCGCATGCTTACTGTATAACGTTCATTCATATAAATGTTTGTGTTTTAACTATCAACGATGCTTGTATAGGCTGTAAAATATATATATATTTGTTATATTGAGCTTTTTTAGGAATACACTAGGAACGTTGTTTGTTCGTCTGTAATAAGGATCCCATAATTACGCCGACGTTTTTCATCAAACATTTACTACTAGTTTTTCGCCTTCGGCGGTTTTAAAAAATTGAATTAAAGTGTTTCGTATGGAGGCAAGATGATATCTTAAAAAGTAACTAATAGTTAATACTATGTTGGTTAGCATACAATACATTACTGCAGTTAAAGAGTTTTTTTAAAATGAAACACTATCATGCTTTGAACGAAGGAAATTTTGTTCAAGATTACAATTTTGACTACGCACAACATAGTCACAACATGAAGTATCAACAATATAAACCGCTGACAATGTTGAGCCCGTTCTTTCAATGGCGGACGAATGGATGTGTAAACTTCACTCAGATGGGAACGATTAAACAATGTTCAGACGCAGTTTGAAACAAGAGAAGTCAAGATAATAGGTAGGAACCTGTTTCGTATTGTCCCATAACTCATTTGACGCATTAATAATTAGATGTAAACATAGAAATAGTATGTACCGATTTGTTTCTTCCGAGTGTTCCGATTCTTGTTATTATAAGCGTCTCGTTTGTTGGAATGTAACAAGAATACGTATAAAGAGAATGAATGAATTGATGTAACCGCCGCAGTCGTTCACATGACTAGACAACCCCATGGTTCCTTCAGGTTCTATCTACTCAATATTATGACTAATTTAAGGTTATCTTTTACTGTTTTCCTTTTATGTTTTGTAGGTTAAAGTATATGTTATAAATGTATCTATAATTCATTCCTCAAATACGAGGTTGTAAACGGTGCGATTTTAATAACATAACCTTGTCGTGTTTCGAGAAGATACTGATTATATCTAGTTGATCAAGTTAAATATTCTGTGATGGATCAGGGTCTCCCCCCGTACCACTATGATTGAGCAGCTAGTTAGCTGTCAACATGTTAGCACGCCCTGCTAAGACAACAACGAAAACTAAGCATTTACACCTTGTTATAATTTTCAATCTTCAGTGTTCGCCTTTTTTTTGTCAGACCAGTATAACTTTAATGGAACAAAAACAGTCAACTTTCCGACAATGTTTGATTCATCATCTGCAGTAAGCCACAAAGTAGTGGACCTTTTGTAAAAAAATTTTACTGCGTGTTGACTGATGAAAACTTATAACTCTCCTTGAACTTCAGTGCTCAGTTAATAATTGTAATATTTATTAGCAGGACAAAGAATTTCAGTCTTTATCTCAGAGAAATCATGTCAATAATCCATGAACATAAAAGCCCAAAGAATTACTTACCTTGATCACCCCTGACTTGTTTATATCCTGGCCAAACGGCATACATTGGGAACAATTCTTGATCATTCTTCCACCAGTGCAGTGACTATAATTCGCACAAGTTCATCAATGTAACAATGTTTTCTCAGAGGCCAAAGGAATGGTAAATTGATCTGAGGAAGAGTGTGTGATACCTCTTGTTTGCAACCAAGTCGATCAAACTAAATACCTTTATATAAAACATTACTAAGAAGAAACTCTGATTATTCTTGGTTGTATCCAGTTGTTCGAACTAATTTATAATATGTCTTTAAAACATCAGTTTGAGGAAAACCCTGATATATCCCATCTGAGGAAAACCCTGATCATTGGTTATACCTTGGTTGATCAAAGTAAAGTATTACTTTGAGGGAAACCCTGATCATTTTTGGTTTCATTATAAATTACCAGTTAAATTTACTTCAATCTACATCACTCTGAAGAATCATTTTTCGTTAATGTATAACCATTTAATCAAACTACTGGTAAATATACTTGACATCACTTTGAGTAAGCCCTAATCATTCTTGGATATTGTTCCAACAAAATCTACACTCTGAGGAAGTCTTGATCATTCTTGGTTGTATTCAGTTGATCAGAGTTAACCCTTTCACTCCCAATAGTGATCTTCTTTGATTTTTTCCTTCAGTTTTCCACCAGAAACATATGATAGAGTAAGGAGAACTTAGAGAAGCTTTAAACATCATTCTGGGTAAACCCTGATCATTCTTTTTTGTATCAACCCTGTTGATCATTACTCTGATCATTCTTGGTTATGCATATGGCAGATCTCTGGGAGTATCCAAAGAGTATTGTTTTCAGATTTTTGTCTAAAATAGGGTATTGATTTTGAGTCTTTGGTCTAGAATGGGTTGTCAAATTTTGGTATTTTGGTTGCAATAGTGTACAAAGTTTGGTAACAGGTCTGAAATTGAGCTAAATATTACATATTTTGGTCTGAAGTAGAGTCGAAAAATTGTATTGTAAGGTATTGGGTTTTCAGCTGGTGGCACACTCCCACCCAAAAGTAAGAGGAGTATAACCCCCCCCCCCCCCCCCCCCCCAAGTAGTTGATCAAATTAATAATCTTATTAAACCTCATTCAGCAAAATTTTCAAGAACTGACATATTGAAATGGGCCATGACAAGCGTCTGTTTTTAGAATGCCCACTCATTTTACACACTGGTTTCTTGTACTTTTGTTGTTGTTTGTTCTTTTATTATATTGTAGTCTTCTGTGTGTTGTCGTATATTACACCTGCAGTAAACAAAAAATGAAAGCAAGATAAATAGTCTTCTGATATAATTCTTTGTTTCTTTTCTTAGACTCTGATGCTCTTGCTTACTTCCTAGATATGCACATGACTTATTTAGACTTTGTATGGGGCAGATTAGTTTTTGGTGGTATTTTCCTAAAGTTCGGTTCTCTAACCTTTTTTTATTCATTGCAGGGGGAAATCTCCGTAACGAAATAATCTTCGTAACAAAACAATTCTGGAGACTGCTTGATGATAGTCAGGTAAGACGTTTGTTTGATTATTGGATGTGTAAGAAAGGCTGTGGTTTGTTTCTTCAGTTCAGGAGATTCTTGATCGTCGCAATTTTCAAGAACTCACGTACTGTATAACGGGACACAAAAAAAAATGTAGTTTTCAGAATGCGCACTTATCAGATTAAACCACGGATTAAAATCTGGGAACTACAGAATACCCCGCACTTTCTGGAGCACTTCTAGAAAACGGTGGATACGCAGTCAAGTTAGACCACCCTCTTCGGTAGAATGAGAATCACTAAATTTTTGAAGTATATGTCGAAGTGGATACGCAGTCAAGCTAGACCACCCCTCCCCCTAAGTAGCTCTACTGCGTATCCGCGTATCCACTTCATACAATACTTCAAAACGTTAGGGGGAGGGGTGGTCTGACTTCACCGCTTCAAGTGCGGAATATTCTGTAGTAATTTTATTTAATTGGCCCCTGGCCTCGTCTGCCTTCACAATGCAAAGATATAAAGTTCGAATAGAATTAAATTCTTCTGAAGCTAAATTCCAATGCCCTTCGTCTGACTACCAAGAGTCGTCATAAAATTCAAATACATATATTGAATTCAGCACATATTTCCTGCACCTATCTATCCAATTTGACAGCCTCGATGGTTTGTCCAGTTCTCGTTTTGACAGAAAACGTTGTAATCGATACCACATATAGCTCAAAAGTAAATATAGACAACATGCAATTGTCAATTACTTTATCGGGTATTTCTGAATTATTTTGAAATTCCCACTCAGAAATTAAAAGAAAAAATAGTCCTTTTTTTAGCCTCGGTCGTTTGTGCCATGTTCAGGTTTTAGACTTAAATACCTTTAAGTTGCCGGCTTTCCAGTGGATTTGGAGTCAGACTTGAGTTCACTCTTCGAGCCGTTCACATTTTTATAATGACTCGCAACTTACACTATACGTTACACTGTACCGTATACCGCATGCACTGGATCAAGGAAAGGTTGAAATGGATTTTCTGGATAATCTATTTATGTACTGTATAATTTAAAGGCTCACATTCGCACAATTTTCTAGTTGTTTAATGAAAGGCAAAACCCACCGTTTGTTGCTGCGCTTTTCGCTTTTCTCGTATCTCTAGTCTGTGGTGTTTCTACAGATTTTTCCTATTACAATAAAGTCAAGTTTTCAGTTGAACGCGAGGTTTATTTGCGCTTAAAATGAGCTCATGAGTCACTGGTGTTGTTTTGAACAGGTAAACATCCGCCGACGTTCTTTTGTCTTGTACCGTTTGACTCTTTTGTAATGGGCATACACTTCTTTTGTTTTAGAACAAAACTTCTTTTGTTTTAGAACAAAAAGAAATCCTAAAACTCGCACGCATTCCACGTTTTTTCTGATGTGCTTTCATTGTTTCTGCAGGTTCTGCGTGTATTTGCATAAGATATTGGCCCTTGCAGATGACGTTTGACTGAGAGTTGAGAGCTATATTCCTTACTGTTTGGGCGTCTGAGAGCGATTGCAATCGTTCTGTACTTCTCTAAACTGGTGTCTCATGCCGTACGAATCTCTGGCTTGGATAAATGAGCAAGACATCTTCGCGAAACCTCGTTCTAAGCAAGAAACGTGTCTCGTTCTCCAACGGAAAGTTGAGCACAAGACGAGCCGCTTGTGAAGCCGGAATCACTTATCTCGGCTGCTTGCACTAGAACGCCCTCTTGATAGCCAAGTTGGACCAGTTCATTGGAACCCTGAGGCAATTTGCTGTTGACATATTAAACCTGCTCGGACAACATGCCGTCGAACATAACGATTGTTCAAGGCAACACCAACAGACTGGGATTTGATGGATGTCTTTAGGACAGCATTACAAAATTAGAAGAGCTGACGGGCATGTTGCATGGTGTTCATCACAAACTGACAACCGGGGAAACGCTTTAATGGTCGTTCGAAGAGATATTTACTTGCGAGCAGACGCTCTGGACACTTTGTTACATTTGTTCTGAAGGCCGAAACGAGCCTGTTGTGAAGGATATTTCGCTTTTGAAGATTACAAAAGGTTCGTAAACTCTTTGCGATTGTTGTGTAAGTCGTTTGTAGCATTTGAACTGTTAAAAGGTGATTTGAAGCCAGCTAGCGCCGAAGCTGAGATATGTCGAAGGACTTGTAGTTTAGATTTTTCAATTTTTGGCTTGGTTGTTGTTGCTGTAACTGCGCTGTAGCGAATAAATGATGTTCCTGTATACGTGCGTGCACTTGTTGAGTTGATTTTTGACCGTATTGAGCTGAGAATTACTATAGAAGTACGTCTATTTTTGCGAGACTTAAAATAAAATTTTGGGAGACATGTCTTTGGTAAACAATAGATTTTTTATGCTAATGTTATTCCAAAATGTTAATGAAGCTCTCAGCCAATCAGAAGGCCGGAAATTAATTGGTTGCCATGGCAACGGGGCTTTTTAGCTCAAAACGGGCCAAAATTCGTTAATGAGATGCTAATGAGCTAGTGAGCACTACTGCGCATGCGCAGTGCATATATTATTTTGAATTTTAAATTATTCATTTTTAATTTATTCATTTTTAATATATTCATTTTGATTTTATAGTTTCTTCTGTTCCAGCTTTGCAAGCTGCTCTTAGGGGAGCTCCTTTGCCGGTATTCCTGACCAGTACTCTCTTACAGAGCACTGACAGGTCCCTTCCAGAAGTCCTGATCAGTACTCTCTTACAGAACAATGGCAGGTTCTTTCTAGGGTCCCCCTTCCAGAAGTCCTGACAATGAACTCTTTGAGAGCAATGACAGGTCCCTTCCAGGGTCCCCCTTCCAGAAGTCCTGACCATTACTCCTTTGAGAGTTATGACAGACCCCCGGTAAGGGTGTCCCCCCAAGAGAACTTCGACAAGAGTCCCCCACAGTGGAGTTCTTCCTATCGAGATGTCCTCGAGAGGCAAACCCCGGCACTGCAGCATCAGGCTTTCAATATCGATCACTAAGCCTTCAGCGTAAGAAACCGGCGGTTTGAAAATTGGCGTGGAAGCGAACAAATTCTGGCCTTATTGCTAGCGCTCGCCTTCCACATGTGGGACTATAGATGACGTCATAAAAAAGAGCACTGCGCATGCGTATGAGTTGGCAAAAAGAGAAAAAGGAAGAGTCAGGATTCGAACCACGAACCTCTGCCTTAGTTGCTGGGCGTCCTGCCGACTGTGCTATTGCACCACTTGTATATTTTTCAGATTTGTTTTTACATTGAATGGGAACTCACGGTTCTTTCCTATGAAAAGTTGGTTAAAATGCATTACTTTTTATGCGATCTCGGTTCCTCAAATGTTAAGATAAGTGTGAGAAATTGAATTGACTGAGGAACGGGCAGCGCGTACGTAGAAGGAATCAACCGAGGACGCGAACCTTCTTGTGTCCGAAAGTGCTTTCAAATCGCTTGATGTTTCGCTGATTCAGATTTGTAGTTTTATAGATTACACAGGCAGCGGAGCGGAAGCCGGAGAAGGAGCGGAAGCGGAAACTGGAGCGGGAGTGGGCAAAAAAATAAAAAAGGAAAAAAGAGTGGGTAAAAAAGGAAAAAGGAAGAGCCGGGGTTCGAACCACGAACCTCTGCTTTAGTTCCTTAGCGTCCTGCCGACTGTGCTATTGATTCAGATTTGTACTTTCAAGGATTACATAGGGGGCGGGAGCGGGAGCGGGGGCAGGAGCGGAAGCGGAAGCCGGAGCGGGAGCCGGAACGGAAGCCGGAGCGGAGCTGGAGCGGAAGCGGGAGCGGGAACAGAATCAGCCGAGGACAGGAGACTTGTGTATTCAGGAGTCACAAGTATTTTATTTTTCCATTTTTCCTGTTTCCATAGAAGGTAAATCAGCGCTACACTGTGGATGACTAGTTCAGTTACGATATATATTTGAGAATAGTACTCAAGCTAGGATAAGACATTTAGGGTCGATTTTTTAAACAAGGTTTAGATCGCGGTTAAGATAGTCCTGGTCTAAACAAAATTTAAACAATAGCCATGCTTAACGGACAACGGCTAAACGCCGTCTTTATAAACCGACTCCGATCCATGTTCTAAAAATGCAATTTAACGTTTGGCTAACCCTGTCTTACGGCGTCCGTCTAAACTTTAATTTGGCAATAAACCAGATCTAAGTTGGTCTTTGTTTAAAAAATTGGCCCTTAGACTTTTGGAGTAATAGTTTTTCTTAGCAATGATGTTGACTATTACTGCCGCTATGAGTTCGCAGTTCCTCCTCTTCCAATTTTTTCTTTTTTCTTTCTTTCTTTCTTTCTTCTTTTTTCGTTTTCCCCATGTCAGATCTAAGCGGCACTCTCTTCATCTCCTATTAAACTTCTAGTTCTTCACACGGCCTCCGCGCAAGTGACCCGGTTATGACACTTCTCGCTGGATCTGCAAAGATTAAGAATAGCATGGAATAAGAATTTAGAACAATGTAATTCCTTCGAGGATTTTCGAAGGATTTTCGAAGAGAAAAAAAACAAAGCTTGTCAGAACATCGGTCTATAAAACTGTTAAAAAGATTGATCTCAGTCAAATCGCAGTTAAGCGCCCTCGATCTCAAGATGGCGAACGATAGCTGAGCACAAGAGAATAGAACCGAAAGGCAGCAAAAAAAAAAAACCTCAACAATATAATTAGGCAACGTTCGTACTCTCTTTCGGGTGTTGCGAAACAAAGATGTGGTCCCCTTGCAATCTGACACTGAACGATTCCTATTAAACTCTTAAACTAAACTCTTAATAACTCTCTGTTTCTTTATTAGACTTTATGTTGGCCAAAGAAACAGACTTTAACTACTCTTCGACTTTTATTTACCAAATCAAATCTACTGTCCTCCCGCATTTGTTATATTTTGCCTATAGCACGTACTTTTTCACTACTACATAACTATTCCTACACAAGATCGCAGCTATATATTTGAATGATGAAAACACACTAGCATGTAATCCTGCTCAATTGAATCAAATCAACATGTGTTTGCCGCCCGAAGGCGATAAGTCATCAAACAGCACGCGAAATCAGCGTTTGCACAACTGCGCATGCATTAATAATGAAAGTTGTCATAAATTAGCTTCGTACACTTGATGATAAAATCCAAAAGCCTGCAAAAGGAGTACATTGTTGATATAGAACTAATATAGTTGAGGATTCTATTTGGTCGGAGATGCAAATAAATGAAGCAAAGAACGAAGATAAAAGGTCACATCTGTATAACAAGCTGTACTGTCCTCGCACACCCTAATCATCCTAAGCAAGGCATACTGGAATAATTCACTTATGGCTTAGGGACCGAATTACCTTTCCCTCATAAGAAGCCTGCAGGTTGGTCGACAGGGAACTGCCTTGTGGCGGATCCGCACAGCAAGCGGAATAAAAGCGGAAGCAAATTTTTGTTTGTTTGTTTGATTTTCTTTTTCGATAAGTACGAACTGAAACACAGTGAGCGAAAAAATAAATCATAAAAACTTTTTGTCACTTTAATTTTTAATTTCTTGGTTTTCCTTTTTGATAAACACCGAATGAAGCATATCTGGAATGGAAAAAGTAACTGAAACTCGTAATCGTCCTCTGGGCATCAGGGACAATTCACTTATGTTTTAGAGGTCGAATTATCTTTCCTCCTTCGGGCTTGAATGAATGAGGAACTGGCTTGTGGCGCACCCACACAGCAATAGGATGATATGAATTTCCTTCACTGATGCGTATGTTTGAATTTCTTTGTCAGGAAGCCCAGACTGTGGGATTGAAACACATCCAAATTGCTAGTAGTACCTGCAGATGTTTGGGAATGAATAAGAAAATGCAAGCTTTTGGGAGCTGGACTGGTGGGCATCTTTATACTAGCTTTAAATGATGTATTGGTTCATCGAATTTCACAGGATAATTATCTAGTTTAAACGATCGGGGCTTTTATCCCAACTTTGGTCCCGGCCAGGAAAATAAGTATCACATTATTTTTAGAACAATTAACAAGTCGCTTCAAGTTATCATACAGGTCTCCAAAAGTTTTCACCGGCTGTTACGGCGTCGCGCATGCGCCATAATAAAATATAACGCTCACGCCTCGGCGAAAGTAAATGCGTAGACAAGTCTAAAAAATGCAATATTTACACAGAATTCTGCGTGAAATGACATGTCTGGCCTGCACATGGGGCTCAAAACGACTTCAAATTCATTATAATTAACAGGTGGATAAGCTAGTTCCACTGCATAAATTTCCCGATAAATTTCCGTTAACACATAGATGCACGTAAATATCGTGTCTGATTTTATCGAAGTCGAAGAATGCGCGCGCAACACGAATTGAAAAGCATGATCGATGGAGAGCGTGACTGATATTCGATTACTATCTGCCAGCCGAAAAAAACGTTTATGTATTGTACACTCCAGCATAAGAAAACAGACATCTCTCATCTCTATATCGTAACTCCGGTGTATCTCCCATATAAAAGACTACTTGTTTTTCCCAGCTGTGCTGAACAGCCTGCTTGAAAGGAAACTTCAAAAGCCCTGGTAGGCATTCGCCTAAAGTTAATTTCACCTTGAGTAAACAGGAACTTGAGTGAATCAGCTGCTTGTTGGATACATGGGTGTCTTGTGTCAGCTTAAATTTCTTAACCTGCTCTTCCATCAAAGCAGTGAGCTTTTGCATGCTTGTCTCCTTGTGAAGCAAACATTTCATTTGGAAGTCTAGATGTCTCCTTAACTGATAAATAACAATAGCACTTATAAAGATATGCACACTCTTCAAACATGCACTGAATATTGAGTATAGAGGAAGTATCACATATATATCAAGTATCATGTAATGGGCAACCAAAAAGAAAGTGCAATGTTCTGAGTTTTTGCAGTTATGGGACAAAATTTTATCACACACAACATTTTACAGTAACTATGGACAAGCACTTGCATAACCACATGCTCCAATTAATATCTCATGATACATGAGACACAAATTAAGAAACAAATAATTCTTATTTACAAGGATCAGTTTGACTTTGTAACAATGAAACAAAAGTCTGGGGGAGGGGAGGGGGGCTATGTATTTAGGAGGTACTGTATTCCTTGTCAACAAAGTACTACACTGTACAGTTGAAGCACTATGAGCAGACACTCTCATAAGCAGGCAGCTTTCCTTTTTGGCGCCTCTACGAAACCATGTTAAGGTCCAGCTTAATCAAACACTATATTTACACATTCTTGAAGTGTACAGTTTCAATTATCTATGTGAACAATTGTTCATATCCTGATCTCTCGGCATGGTCTATTAGTAGCATGGGCTATTAGAGCATTTATCGTAACTGACATTTAAGTGAAGTCAAACTCATCAGATATTGTGATTCGAACTCGAAGACACTGTTGAAATACTATATAAATATTGATGTTAAAAACATACAATAATTATTATATCATTATATCAATTATTGATAGCTGTCTTTGTTTAAAAGTTGCAGGAATGATCAGATTGTTTTTGTTAGTGGCACAGCTTAGATCTACAATCACTGGGTCTATGCTATGTTCTTGTTCAAACTTTTCTACAGTATCTGAATTATCATCTCCATAGAACTTATCTTGCAAGACACATGCAAGTGAAAGCAAGATCTTGACCCGATGAATCTTTGTAACATTGCGACAATTGACCGGAACCAACTCTGGCTCTACATTGTACTTCTTCCTCGATCGTTTATCACCAGATACAAACTTCGATCGCCACTGATACTTATCAATAACGTCGTACGTACGTTCATCAGCAAAATAATACAACAGCAAAACAAACTCCCTCTTACGTGTTCCCCGTCCGTTATCCGAGCGACTTAAAGATTAGAATGCTTGTCTATTAAACAACTAACTTGAAAAACGTCAACACAACACTGAAATAATACACATAAGAAGTACATGAGCATGCACATGTTGTAAAACATACCTCATCAAAAAAATCAACTGTCAGACACTCGCACCCACATTGATTTTTTAGAATAAGGTCTTCTATTGCTTGCAAGCCGTACATTGATGTAATCTGCAGCCTCAAACGAGGTAAATCGCATTATATGGAGACAAAAAACTCAGAAGCAATCCTTACCTTCGTCTTTCGGGAAGCGAATTCCCACGTAAGGATGGTTACCCCCTCCCGCAGTCTGATTATATTATGTCAGCGGTCGCCCCTCAACAGTAATAACTGACTGACAGAAGTGCAGGTGATAAATAAACGTCACATCGGAGTGAAATAGCGTGTACGAAGAAAGACGTAAAGTATAAAATATCTAAGTTCCTAAAGCGTTTTATTTGAAACGTGCATACAATACTCTTTTATAGAAAATTAGCGCTTTGTGTAAATTTAGTATAAAATGTAACTAAAATCAACGTGAATCAGAGAAAAATATCCTGGAAGGGGGAAGGGAGGGTCCCATCAATACTCAGTGCGCCGCCTCAAAGGCAGTATCAACATTTTTGATGCTGCAAAAGGGGATCAATTTTGCCTTTTTGGTCTGAAATAGTAGGTTTTTCATATTTTGGCATTTGGTTGCAGAAATAGGGTTTTTTTTTTGGTATACAGAGTCTTTTGTTGTCAAGGGTGACAAGGGGTTTCGCTGGTAACGAGTCATTCACAGATAACCTTTTTATTTACATTTTGGACCAATGCTACCTAACACAAACACAGAAAACGGCAAATAGAAAGAAACCATAACAGCGCGAAAATTACCGCTGCTTCAAGGTTGGTTAGTTATTAATACAATGGGGCGACCGCTGACATAATATAATCAGACTGTGGGAGGGGTAACCATCCTTACGCAATTCGCTTCCCGTTGTAGAACGCCATTTTCTTTGCTGGAGGGTAGTTACCAGGTTACGCGCGGATTGGGATTAATTTTTTCTTATCAGTGAATGCCATTGTCAGAAAGTATTTCACTATATCCGTTAATGTTTGCCTCGAGAACATGTTGACAGTTCTGAGGTTGCTGGTCCCTATTCCCCTAAGGGTCTGAAGTTGTTGCTGGTCCCCATTCCCCCAAGGGTCTGAAGTTGCTGGTTCCCATTCCCCCAAGGAGCCTGAGGTTGCTGGTCCCCATTCTCCAAGGAGCCTGAGGTTGCTGGTCCCCATTCCCCCAAGGGTCTGAGGTTGCTGGTCCCCATTCCTCCAAGGGTCTGAGGTTGCTGGTCTCCATTCCCCCAAGGGGCTTAAGGTTGCTGGTCCCCATTCCCCCAAGGGTTGGGTTGTGCCGAGAAGGACAGCCGCGCAAGACTGAAAACGAGTTTAGACCCGATCGCCTCACGACCGAGAATCGGACGATGTCGGTAAATCCAAGATGGCTGTCTTCTGTGTATTTCATCGAACGATGAAATGAACAAGCCTTATTGAGTTAAGTGAAATAACATCGCTTCCTTTCATCATAGTTTAGACGATTATAATACATATTGAACCTCGTGGCGAACTAAACTGTAGAAAATGTGACGAGGGGGTGGCTGGGGGCCGAGTATTGCTGCTCGAGCGCCGGAGGCGCGAGCCGCTAGGGGAGTCGGGGGGCATGCCCCCCCCCCCCCCCCCCCCCCCCCCCCTGGGAAATTTTGAAATCTAGAGTCTCTGAAATGGCATTTCCTGCGTTTTGAGTCCACTATTGAGCACAGCTAAGAGTCTAATTTGAGTCTAATCAAACGTGATATACTCTATTTTGCGCATGGTAAATTATAGGTTTGTAGTAAGTATAGATTATATAATTGCGTGGGAAAACGGGATTTAGGCAGAATAAACCCGTTTATAGATTAAACAATGTTATTAGTGTATCAGAAAACTTTTGAGTCAATATGGTCTAAAACAAGAAAGAAGTAGTTGGCTCACTCTGCCTTAGTTATGTTAATCGGCCAAAAGTGAAGGTGACATCATCCTTCTGGGCTGCAGTGCCATAAATTTCTCGCAAACCTGCCTTCTGTTGATGGAAACTGTGTGTGCATGCATGACGACGACAGCCAAATCTGACAGTCGTCCGGTGATCATTGTGCTGCGGAGCAATGTATGAACCTTCCGAACACAAGAAAACGATCTCTCCGCCTCCGTGCTCCCCATACTTGACCGGCTCACGCAAGAGAAAATCAAGAGTGTATTTTTATCACTGGTTTAATCACATGTCCAGATTGATTATTTTTTTATTTCAAAATACCCAAAATTCCCTCTTTTTTTGCCACTTCAGAGGGGGGTGGCTAGCCACCCAATCCACCCCCCCTAAATCCGCCCCTGGTGTCCTTCCCGCTGGTACGGTGTAAAATCGTGTCGTACCAACGGGAAGGACAGAGTGAAATAACTCGACTATTTTAGTCAAGGATCATTTTAAGTGAAGAGTAAGTGTATCTTCAATAAAATCAAGTGGCATCTCTTCCTTTGATGGTGATTTAGACAACTGAGGCGAACAACTAAACTGTGGAAAATGTGATGTGTCCTTCCCGCTGGTACGATGGAGTTCGCCGATCGTACCAGCGGGAAGGACAGCGGGAAATAACCAGACTATCTTTAACCGTATTTTCAGGCCTGGTTTATACGTCGCACAATCGTCGCATTTAATTCACACGAATTTAATTCATATTAACTTCGTCGATCAGACGACGTAAATGTCGCTCCGATTCATACGACGGATTTAATGCAGACGAATTTAAACCCCATGTGTGAATCCTCCTTCATTCTCAATGTTATCGGCTAAAATAACTCGTGTAGTTTATGCATTTCATTCGATGCGTCGTTGCTGCGACGTCTAAATCGAACACACATTTCAGACGTTGTATCCGTGTGGCCATGACGGATAATGCGTGTTGGACGAATTTGTGTTAATTTGTACATGACTGTGTGGATGTTTGTATGTTGTTGCTATTTTATGACAGAATTTCAGAGTCCTCTAAGCAATGCATGAAGCTGCACTGAAAAATTTGCTAAGAGAAACTAGAATTGAAGTTCTGGTGCCCAGATACAATACGATCACCGACATATCGCTGGACAGCGTAGAGATTCTTGAGGGTGCCTTTCCTTGGCATTATTATCAAGTGGCAGTTTACACTATATTGCTTTAATTATATATACGAGGTAATATTTGTTTTGTACTGTAAGGACTTTTTTCTTTCCGTTCATTGAAGGTGTTCCTGTTCGTGGTAAACTGATTAATCCTCGAGAAGATTGGCACGATCAAGCGGTGCATCAACTGGCAAAAAGTTGATAAACAATGAAATGTCAGGCTTCTTGGTTTTGTGTAGGGAGACTTAATACGGGCTTGAAAGCGAAGATACATCTCATAAACGAGGAGCAGACCGCAACCGGCACAATTGTGGGTTTGATAAAACAATGAAACTTGTTCTGTTACTTTGTCCAAATACTAAATGAAAGTTTACGCGAATTGTTTCTTTCTTTCTATTTTTTTGCCAGATATTGTTGCGGCATCTAATGGTTCACACGAATCACGCAGGGTGACACTACTTAAACGTCAAGCCCTCGGAAATCTTGAACCTAATAACTTCAGTACAGCTAAATGCTTAATAAATATGCTCATGAAGAACTCGAGGTGTGATCGCTCTTACTGTCCTTGGAGCAAGTTCTTGAAGAATTTTGCGTATAAAAAGGTCACGCCTAGCTTGACGATATTACCCCAACACCCCCTACTATTTGCAAGAAGTAGTCAAAATATTGTTTTCTTCCCTTGGTGATATCAATAGGTTTAAAGCAATAAAATTTGCAAAAGGCACAGTGTTCTGACTGATTTTATGTTTATTATGATAACGCACATACACGAACGACCGTACACTGTGTTCGAGAGGGACGGAGAGTAGGAAACCCCTAACATTACATCCAAAAGCATTAAAATCTGCATCACAAGAAATCTCAATGAAGTCTAGTCCCCTAGCCCCCGTCGGCTTGATATGATCGGCTATGTCCTCTTCCGTTGCGCTTGGAAAAGCTTTGATGATTCAGATGACACAGATAGACAAACAGACAGATAGAAAGACAGACAAACAGACAGACAGACAGAAAGACTAACCCCCACCTTTCAAGCAAAATCTGCTTGAATAACGTAAATAATGCTTTGCAATTTGTGCTAGGTATGTATTAACATGTACAAGTAGGAGGCGAGCAGCCCAGGAACAGCGTCTAGCATTTTCTGTTAAGGAGTGGTGCACGGCACACTTTCAACAATTTGTAATTAATCTATATCAAATGGACCTCCCACTAGCAAAATCTGGGGTTGAATGAATTAGTTCTTTATGCTTCCATCAACATCACAGTCCCTCTGAAAATAAAAGGCAAAAGTGTCAAGAGAAATTATCTATACCCTATTTCAGACCCAACTACAAAAATGTATACCCTATTTCAGAACTATTTCAGATATTTTTTTCATGTCCACAACAACCGATTTTTGTTAAAATCATACCATATCCCAGGCCAAAAAGACAAAATCGATACCCTATTTCAGAACAAAAAGGCAAATCTATACCCAATTCAGACTAAAACTGCTTGAAAATGATACCCCTTGGGGCAGCACATACATATATGGCTTATATATATATATACATATGGAAGTAACCCCCCCCCCCTTTTTTTTTTCTGGGTGCATCCCATAGTATTCTTAAAGTGCTTCCAAAGCTCTCTAGGGCTTTAACTGTTCTCAATAGACTCTTAAAAATGAAGACTTTGCTTTTTTGATGGATCTTGTTGCCAACTGGCCGGAACTGTCTGTTTTTTCCTTTGTACAGTTTACTCTTTTGTTTCAGTTCTTTGTATTCTACCATATGTTACTTCTTTTTGGCTACTTAAGGCAATAGCTTTTTTATCAGTCTTCAGTCAGTCAATAAATCAATCAACCTTTTTGTGTATCTGTGAAGTGGGCCCAACAAATCTTCAGCAACCGGACATCTCACAAGTCTAGAGTCGAGTCATCAACATTTCTGGTCCTTCGAGCTGGATGGCAGAATTTGGAAATGATTGACTCTAATCAAGAGTTGGAAGGTTCACCAAGACCGAGAGAAGATTTAAACATCAAAGCAAATGAGTATGCAACAAGCAGAAAGCAAGACGTTGTCGGCGGCGCAAGAACAAAAAAGCCCACAGCGAAAGGCATGACTTTTCAAGCCCACATTAAATGGCAAAACGTCAATCTGCCCAAAGGAAAATATCGCGTCAAATGAAGAAAATAGAACTGTTCACTAAAGACTATGACAACGTGCACATAGTTCAGAGTGAACTGAAGACTTTGCATGAAGTACTGGAAGACCTGCAGAAAACACACGTCTTACGTGGTACTCTGACCACAAAGGAAGAAAAACTCATTGCAAGGGACTAATACCAAGAGCACAAGATAATGGGTGATTTCATTGACAAAATCGGAAATTGGACTATCTTGGCAAAGCGCCAAATAGAGGAACAGCTCAATAACGGTTCAATTATCTCCAAACTGTCTAACCGTTCCAAGGCTTCTTTAAGAGCTTCATCTGTCTCTACGAGAGCCAGAGAAAGAGCCAAAGCAGCAGAATTAGTTGCCAGAGCCGCTATGCTAGAGAAAAAACAAGCTCTTCAAAATGAAACTGTAAGGCTTGAACTGCAGGAAGGGGTTGGAGTGGCTCAAGCTCGTGAGCGCGCATACGCTCAAGTGGAACAAGAACTGAACTTTAACGACGGGATGAATGAATATCTCGATGAACACAAAGTTACAGTCACAGCAACCCACTTCTGCTTTATCAAAGGCTTTATCTGTCTCTCAACTAATTGAGCTACGGCCCCCAGTGAAGAGCGTGATTACAACCAGATTTTCACTGAAAGCAGACAAATTCCCTGTAACCGAACTTTTGAAGAACTGTACCCGGAAGGACAACCAAAGAAACTGATAAAGGGGTGTCTATTCATGGACCCCAAGAAGGGTTACCTGGAAGCAAAACAGCTGCTGGAAGAAAAGTACGGTGACACATAGAGGATCTCCAATGCTTACCTCAAGAAAGTAACTGAATGGCCGACCATCAAACTGGGAGATGACGTTGCCCTTGATCGGTATTCAACTTTCCTAACCCAATGCCTTAGCCATGATGTCACTCTCTTTACGATCTTGGACCATCCGCAAAAATCATCAAAACATGGTGAAGAAGCTCCCAATGCAGCTGCAGGATCATTGGTGCAGTGAAACCAATGGATCAGCCAATAACGGGCCCAGTATCTGACACGGAAACTTGCAAGACGGAATGAACATGGCAAAGCTATCAATCCCCAGATGCTACAACAAGAGTGAAGGTCGCATGGTACAGCGCCAACGTCATGTGTTTGCTGATGCGTCTGAGACTGCCTTTAGCGCTGTAGCTTACCTAAGACTCCAGTCTGAAGACGGCATTCACCACTGCTCCTTTGTACTTGGAAAGGTGAAGTAGAGATTAGAGATTAGAGCTGCAAGCTGCGGTCCTGACAGTACGGATTGGCCAAACCACCCAGAGAGAGCTAGATATTTAGGCTAAGCAGATCACCTACTGGACAGATTTAACTACCATGCTCCAGTATACCAAGAGTGAGAAAGCCAGATTTCACACTTTTGTAGACAACGGGGTTGCTGAATTGAGAGAAGGCTCGGATCCAAACAAGTGGAGGCATGCTCCTGGCTACCTAAACACTTCTGACGACTGTTCCAGGGGTTTATCTGCACAAGACCTAAGACAAGAAAGCCCATGGATCCAAGGACTGAGTTTCCTCTTGCAAGACGAAAGTCACTGGCCAGAACAAAAAATCTGCCGACCTCCTGATTACTATGACCCTGAAGTTGAAGTCGAGATGTGGTCCGCTTTCTCTTCCAAAGTGGACAACACCTTAATGGATCCAGAGAAAACCTCCTCATGAATTAACCTACGTAGAGTGACCGCATGGATCAAGAGATTCACTGCTAAATGCCAGAGAAAGCTGAAAAAGCAAGTGTCTAATCTCACTGCAGATATGAGGTGTCCTTCAAGGAGTTAGCCTCTGTTTTATCACTCATTTCTAAACCAGTAGGGCATGGCACCAGTGACACTCAGAAACGTCTTGGTGAAGTACTCAATATTGTCAAGAACATTCCATCATACGTAGCTTCAGAGTATATATACATGAAAACTCCCTGCGTTCCAGTTGGTATTCCAGGAATTCACTCTCCGCATCTAATGTTGTGTCACCTAGCCAAGTCTCTGTGAAGATCAATACATCCAGTTGGAGTAGTAGCATTGGAGCTTGCACAGATTGGATTAGTTCTTGGAATGCGTGCATATAAATGCCCTGTGGTAACTGCTAGGCCAAGTTTGCTGATGCAACCTTCAACAAGTTGCTGCTGTGCACTGAAGCAGCTCTTCTTGTAGTTTTGCAACAGGGTTTTGTTGCAATTCTTACTACGACCCATGCCAACAAAAGCAAAGACACGTTCTTACCTTAGTCCAAGAGGTGTAAAGTGATAGTCACACCAGGACAACAAGGAGACAGCAGCAGGGTGAGAGGCAGTAACACGCCAGGGCGACAACCTAACACGCCAGGGCGACAACCAAACACGCCAGGGCGACAACCTAACACGCCAGGGCGACAACCTAACACGCCAGGGCGACAACCAAACACGCCAGGGCGACAACCTAACACGCCAGGGCGACAACCTAACACGCCAGGGCGACAACCTAACACGCCAGGGCGACAACCTAACACGCCAGGGCGACAACCAAACACGCCAGGGCGACAACCTAACACGCCAGGGCGACAACCAAACACGCCAGGGCGACAACCTAACACGCCAGGGCGACAACCTAACACGCCAGGGCGACAACCTAACACGCCAGGGCGACAACCTAACACGCCAGGGCGACAACCTAACACGCCAGGGCGACAACATAACACGCCAGGGCGACAACCTAACACGCCAGGGCGACAACCAAACACGCCAGGGCGACAACCTAACAAGCCAGGGCGACAACCTTACATGCCAGGGCGACAACAAAACACGCCAGGGCGACAACCAAACACGCCAGGGTGACAACCAAGCACGCCAGGATGACAACCAACTGCCAACTGGACAACCTGATACGCCCAGTGTGTATACATTACAAAGCCAAGGAAGCATCCTACACGGCATCGAAACGCAGAACGCAAAGGCGACAATCAGACACGCCAGGGCGACAACCCCCCGCAGCTACCCAACACGCCTTACGACGGCAGGCAGGCACGAAATGGGGGAAGTAGGCACAAGACGAGAGGCGGTCGCAGCTATGCGCCGAGGATCGAGACGGTAGGCCTGCCACATAATGACAGAACATATACCACAGCAAGACGTGCCATTCCTGCCCGCAGCAAGACAGCATAAAGGTTTCCAGAAGACAGAAGGTTATCAGTGCAAGACGGAAGGCGATCACTGCAAGACGGAAGGAGGTCGCAGCAAGACGGCAGGCGGTCGCAGCAAGACTGCAGGCGGTCGCAGCAAGACGGAAGGCGGTCGCAGCAAGACGGAAGGCGGTCGCAGCAAGATGGAAGGTGGTCGCAGCAAGACGGCAGACGGTCGCAGCAAGACGGAAGGCGGTCGCAGCAAGACGGCAGGCGGTCGCAGCAAGACGGCAGGCGGTCGCAGCAAGACGGCAGGCGGTCGCAGCAAGACGGAAGGCGGTCGCAGCAAGACGGAAGGCGGTCGCAGCAAGACGGAAGGCGGTCGCAGCAAGACGGAAGGCGGTCGCAGCAAGACGGCAGGCGGTCGCAGCAAGACGGCAGGCGGTCGCAGCAAGACGGAAGGCGGTCGCAGCAAGACGGCAGGCGGTCGCAGCAAGACGGAAGGCGGTCGCAGCAAGACGGAAGGCGGTCGCAGCAAGACGGAAGGTGGTTACACAAAGGCTCCACAATCTTCTTGACTGCTTCTTGCTTGTTCCTGACGAAAGGAGAAACACCCTATTTTATGACAGTGGTCGTGCTAAGAATACCAATGACATCCCAGTTGCAGAATGGCCTGTACAAGAACTTGAGGAAGAGCTGCCTCAGTGCACATCAGAAACCTGTTGAAAGTCCTGTCTGGCAACTTGGCCTACAGTAATTATAACCAAGTTTCTTTTCCTGTAAGCATTGGACACAGCTCAACCAATTCGCCAAGGAGTCTGACCTCTAGCACATCTTTGAAATGCACACGATGCTCGCCAAAGCAACCATCCCCACGGCAAGACAACCACCCTTTCACTGATGACGCAAGAAACACACCAGTTCGAGACTCGATCCTCTTCCTGACCACCATCATCCTACTTGAGACTACATCCTGGATTAGTAAGCCAACTACAAAACCTATCAGATAAGAGAGGCCTTTTCTTCATCTTGGAGCATTCCCTAGCTTGCATATTCGAGTCCTGTAACACATGTACTTTCCTCCAGAACTTCCCAACTGCCTTCAACAATCATCCAAGGACCCAGCCACCATCATAGGCATTTATTTTGTTGCAAATTGCATCAGATTGTATCTAGCTGTTGCCACAGCACGTTTGAACCCATACCAAGGTACCTCTTTCTGTAAGTAAGACTTACAGAAAGAGGACAGACCTCACTTGAGCAGATCACCCCAACTGCTAAGCCAGGTGATGAGAGAGGCCAGCCAAAGCTGATGTAGGAGTTCTGATGTAGAGCTGATAAGCACTGCTGGTCCACCTCCCCAGGGCTTGAATGAGGTGATCCGGCACTCCACTGCGTGCTCCGATGCGAAAGCTATGGCTAGAGAAATTGCCTGGTACACCTGCAGCTGCCAGGACTTGACAAAGCCAGTTGGTGAGTAAGGTGCAAGTCAGAGGCCACCCGTCCTGCAGCAAGAACAAGGGGCCTGGGGCAATACCTCTGAGAGCTAGATAAGCCAACATGGCCTGAACAGCGCAAAGAGGTGTACCAAGGCCAATGTGAATAAAGCAGCCAACGCGGAACGGATCAGTCTTGGACGCCTTAATCTTAACTTGCAAGCAGGAAGGGTTAGAGTTGGAGTTCACAGCAATATCTGATACCTCAAGGTGAATGGAGGACTGGAAACTGGCGAGGTTGGGGACTGGAACTCTAAGGATCTCAAGAAGCCAAAGAAGGCGAGAGTGCAGGCAGTCCAGAACATGCAGTGGTCAGGAAGAATCAGATCGAGGGAGTTGGCAACAATCCACATAATGGAGTCAGTCACAGGTAAACGTTCGTCGGCAGGAGAGCCTTGTTGACGCTTGATGCTACGAACCACCCTGGAGACGTAGACAGTTGGCTAGAGGATCGGGGAAGCCTTGTTCGATGTGTAGAGACCGTACAGCAGAAAGGTAGACCTTAATGGAGAAATGTTGGAGGGACTCGGCTAAGGAAGTTGCAAAAAGGCAGAGGGTCCACTCATCGGCTGGACAAGGAGAGCCACTGGTGTGAAGCCTGCCGGAATGAAGACAGACCTGGTGAAACCTGTCTTGGGCAGACGTATAAGTTTGGCGAGTAGAAGGGGCCAGACCTTCGTAAGAAAATTCCAGCACCGCTGCTCTAGTTGGGAGAAGTCAGATCCTTGAGAAGCTGATGCAGAATTGGAACTGGAAACGGGTGTGCCTCAGGAGCTAAACGCCGGAATTCCTGCCAATTAAAACGAGAAAGGGCATCAGCAATATTGAGTTCCGCATGCCAGGAATGTGTTGGGGCCGTGAAGAAGTTGAAACAGGCTGAGGCCATAAGCAGACTACACATTAGATGCATCAGCTGGGGGACCTTGGAAGTCCTAGAGTTGAGGACCGGCACGACAGCTGTGTTGTCAGAATGGAACAAAAATGTTCCTCTTAGCCCACCTTGGGCCCCACAGATGCGCTGCAATAACCACCGGGAAGAGTTCCTTGTAGGCAATAAACTCGTGCCATTGGATGGGCAACCATGGACTAGAGAACCATTCTCCGCGGAAAAAGGCACCAAAGCCAAGGGAACTTGCTGTGTCAGAAGTGACCTCCAGATCTAAATCCGGGGTCAAGCCTGGATAGAGCCAGAAGCTGACGCCGTTCCCCGAAGAGAGAAATTGAACCCACCACTGGAGGTCAAGGTGGAACTCCCAGTTCAACTGGATAGGATGATCAGGTTACCAGAAGCAGCAGAGCAGGTCAATCATGCGACGCAGGAAGGTTCAGCCAGGCCAGACCACTTTGGCCGCAAAATGGAGGTGGCCGATCAAGGATTCGAGTTACCATCTGTCACACCAGCAGCAAGGAACCCACGAGAAGAGTAAATCTTGAAGAGCAAGTAGCTTCTCAGCTGGCAGGCGAGCTATCTGGTTGACTGAGTCAAGTTCGATGCCCAAAACAACCATACAAGTTGTGGGTCTCACACACTTAGTGGGATGCAGTGGCAGGCCCAGCTGACGACAAACGTTTAAGGCAGTGAGATTGTAAGCACACTGTAGAGAATTAGGAGGGCCCACGCTGATGAAATCATCCAAGTAGTGAACGAGATCGGACACCGCGTAGGATCCATTCCACTAAGTACGCTATTGAGTTGAAGATGAATGGTGCTGAAGGCCAAACGGGAGCGTGAGATCGATGTAAAACTGGCCTTTCAATACTTCATTGGCCAGATAGGCATCGACGACGGCCGGATGTTGAAGGCCAGACGGCTTGTTACGTTTAGAGGAGCTAAGCGGAGAGGTTGCAAGGAAGCCCACCTTAAACCCATGCCTAAGCTCCTGGATTACGAAGGAAACTCGATCCTGGTCCGGGTGCTCACGCAGCTCCTGGGTGAAGAGGTCAGGGACGAGAGGGCTAACTAATTTGACTGGAGGAAGGGGAGGCCATGCTAGAAGGGGAAGTAAAAGTGAATTGGCAACCAGAACACGCACACAGCAATGCAACCAAGCAACTCAAGCAAAACTTAATGGAACTAAGAAGCAACCAAGGCAACAGCAACAGCAAAACTAGTGACTAGCAAGAAAACAGAAAAGAATTAAAGTCCCTTCTTGGGATGCTTGGAGAGCTCCTTGGAGTCTGGGCCAGGTGACAAACCATGTTTGGCATCAGGCATGATGTCCAGATCGGGCGAATCAAAACAATCCTTGGCACGATGTAAGCCAGAACAAGAACTGCATTTGTGGGTGAAGCGGCAGGAAGAATAAGGCGCAGAGCAACAACCACGGTTCCATGACCTGCAGACAGCAAGCGACAAGTTGTTACCTCAAGCTTCGCTAAGCTCCGCTAAGACGGTATACAGAACGGATCCAGGGCGAGGCACCCGCTGAATGGAAATTGAACAGCTGGACATCCATGCTTGACCAATCCTGCAGCTTCGTGGCGGCGGCATGCTGGCAAATGGCACAATCATAGGCCAACCAAACGCGACCGGCAAATTGCCGGTAAGTACGGAGGATTAGAAGCTTGTAGCTCGTTTAAATCACGCCAGCGATGTTGGAAGTGAGAAAACAAGGACCAAGGAAAAAACTGAGAACGCTTCAATCCAAGACACAATGCCCTTGATGCGCCGGCATTGTCTCTTGGGAGTGGAGGTGAGAATGGCATGCCTATCAAACAGCAGTTGAGGCTCGGGTTCAACTTCTGACAAATTCACCTAGAGAAGGTCGCTGAAATCCACGAATTTGCCCGCCACAGTTTGTGCCACCAGCTTTGCAGAGGTAGCCACATGGAACGGGTTTTGGAGGAACAAAGACACAGAGTTGGACAACACAGCAATAGACAGAATGGCAAGGGAGTAAGTGTTCCCAATGAGGGCACAGCAACCGACCTACCTTGAACAGAAGGGGCGGAGGAAGCTTGTAGATTGAGACACTCCGGCTCCGTTGGAGAGGCCACCCCACACCAAACAAGATGGAGCAACAACAGGCACACGAACAGGTGTGATCGAACTCACGATTGGTAAAACAGATGCCAATTGCGACAAGGCCGCAGGTCCAGCGGGTGGCAAATCGGCAGCTAACGCAACACAAACTGCAGCCACCAGAGGTGATGAACTCCGGCGAAGGACTAGGATCAGAGCGTGGCAGCGAAGAAGGAGCTGTCACCAGAGAAGACAAAGTCGTGGTAGAGTCGAAGCACTCGACGCCATGGCCAAAGAGTAAGCACTATCAAGACTATTACGAGTTTGACGCAACATCGCAAACTTAGAGCCAAGCAAGAGATCTGCAACGATCTGCAAGCAAACTGCAAATGCCACAAACCGCGCAAAGCCCCAGAATGTCACGGGGCGCCCCCTGCTGCGGGGAGCGACTGCTGACCAGCAATTGTCTCGAGGTTAACTTTGCCTAAATTACATTTAGCCACATTTAAAAGTGCATCAGTTTCCAGTGGCCAAGAACAGTGCTACAAACCAAGTTTCAATAATATATTATCTACCTATTTAGGAAATTTTGGAGGGAATTTTGTAATTTTGGGAAGACTTCAGAAAAGTGCTCTCTCATAAGAGAGACTGACCCGGATCAACTGCTGTGACAAATTGCACAAGGTTCTAACAAATGGTCACACCGAAGATCTTCGAATAAGTGCCCCACTCTAATAGATGACCACCCCCACCCCCCCTCTCGGCCAAAATTTTAAATAAGTGACTCCCCTCCTTTACAGACTTTGTCGTTTTTGCACTGATGGTAAATTAGCACCATCGAAAATCAAAATCGATGTTTTATGCTTTAAAGTACGTCACTATTAATAGATCTATACGAACTGCTTTGTTGTTCATAAGCAAATGATACGCATTGCAAAAGTGAATGACTAGGGAAGATTTAATAAGGGCCTCCCCTCAAACAAGCTCGCCCTTTGGATAAGCATTCCTAACATAAATTTGCTGAGGCCCAGGATGCTTGTGGTATGACCGAATGGTAAAAAATCTAAAACACTTCACTTATCTTTCTTGAGCCATTTTTCATTTAGAAGTTGTGCCTCAGTAAGAACTGAAAAACAAAAAAAGAAGAGAGTTGCACATAACTTCTGGTGGAAGGCCAGAGGGCACAACTTGCGCTACACTACATTTGTGGCAGTGTCAATTGAGAACGTTTTAGAAAAACAACAGCAAAAAAGTTGACACCTGAAAAATAAAAACACAGGCAAAGCAATAATTCTTTGTCAACCAAACTGATTAGACATCATTGCTTTCAGCAGCCAATATCTGTATTGTTTGCACAACTTATCATTTGGGATTTTTCTGCATAATATCGTAGCAGACCTGGAAATTTTGGCACTTTGGATTAAATCTATCTAATAAAAAAAGCAAGCTGTTCACATATATGTGACAGACAGCAAATTAGGTTTTTGCCCAACGTAGTGCAGCAAACACTAAGTATAAAATATAAAATATAAAATTCAAAAGTGCCCTCCCATTTAAAAACGTTCATGTCCACAAATTAATGTAAAATAAAGTCTTTGAGAGAATAGGACTCACTGAGAACGTTTAGAGCACCTCTTTCAAAGACAAAGTAAATAACATCATACATGACTGTAGAATAACATATCAGAGCTTACAGTTTTCTGTTCAATACATTTCTACATTCATCTTCCACTTGAAGCCATCTCCAGCCAAATAATCCTTGTAAACTTTGAGTCAAGTCCATGTGCCATGCCTCTTTTCCACTGTCCTGAAAGCTGCGTGGTATGAAAGCTCTGCAAGAAAAGAGAGAAATGTATTAAATAACCTGGAATGTTTCAAAGACAGGCATAAAGCTAAGCGTAAGTTCATTTCATTCATTTGTATGTCACAAGTTTCAACTTAAGACTCACCAGAAAGCCTGACTTTCGCTCGCTCTGCCATTTTTGGTTTACAAATCTCTTCTCACAAACACATCCATCTTTGTTGGAGACTTCTCACAAATGGCTTCTGTGCATGATGGAACGAAAGGTGTGAAAAATGCAGTCAATCCAGTTTTGGCACACTTGTCAGTTGGATGCATGAACAAAGCATTATGGGATGCATGAACAAAAAGTGCACGAGGTTGGGTGGGTTTTTTTGGGTTATAAGTAAACGGCCACCGCCATATAACTAAAAAATAGATATCTAAAAAGTACATGTGCCTACTGCTCTAAAGCAGGGAGGTTACTGAGTAGGCATGAGAGCGAAACCTGATAACTTATATGTAAATTAGTGGAAAACACACTAAAAAAAGTCGAAATATCATGGCTTTTGTGCCCCTTGTACAAACAAGTTTATTACTTCGCACTGTCCTGTTGTCACAGCCTGCAGATCATAAGGACACGACTCAATTGCTAATTTATCAAGGATTATGCCATCTTATGTTTTATGCACCAGTCAATTGTAACCCCCACCCCCCCCACCTCGGGGAATAGTGGGGACATGGATTTTCTTTGTTGCAATAATCGACTATTCCCCCACCCCATGGGACATAATGTGCTGACAAATCCCCCACATTGTGGGGCCAAAAATTTGGCAAAATCTTACAAGAGGCTTTGCACAGAAACTTCTCTCACGAACGAACCGCGTGGTCGAACTGGACGAGGCCGCACTGCATCATATTTTTGGTCAAATCTCCCACCTTGAGCCCCACCTCCGCAGGTCGGGAATCATGAAGAGAAAATCCCCCACCCCTTCGGGCTTAAACACCTTTCAAATAGGAAAAAATGCCCCACATTGCCCCACCATTCCCCGAGGTGGGGGGGGGTGGGGGTTACAATTGACTGGTGCATTATTCATCATCGTCGGTATAGAGAAGCTTGTCAATTTATAAGAGATAATATCATTTAAATATTATTTCAAAAGCAGCCTCTATTTTGTGTTCAACGTGAGCAACTTCAAAATATGTAAACTAACATCAAGTCAATATGAGTATATTTATTTATAATTTGAATACCTGTGCAGTTGCGTCGCCGCCCGAGTCGCCGTCTGTACTCTTCACGTTGACATTGAGAATGGCAATCATCTTGTCCTTGTTGTTTAAATCATGTAGATCAGATATTTCTACATATTCGTTCCAGTCGCTCTCGAATCTTTGAAAATATATTCGCCTATTTTGCGAAACGTCAAAATGAGCTTTTGTATATTGATTTAGGTCCTCAAGAGACTTGAAATGCTGGACTTCAACCACTTGGCGTCTGTCACCAAGCTGTAAAAGGATCTGCAACGCCAGATAAACATTCTGTGTTTTTATTTTGAATATATGCATTCCACATGGCTACTCGAGCAAACAAAATATTAAAATATGCACCTATTGCAAGAATGAAAACACAAATATGCAAACAATCACGTTCTTATTGCTGCAGTGCACCAAACTATGACTCGACAGAACACGGATGGTTTAATTTCAGGCCAATAACTCAAGGATTTTACCTTCTTCGTTTCCTCCGTCGCCATGTTTCATGGTTGTGCCCAAATCGTACCAACGGGAAGGACAGCCGCGCAAGACTGAAAACGAGTTTAGATCCGATCGCCTCACGACCGAAAATCGGACGATGTCGGTAAATCCTGTCTTCTGTGTATTTCATCGAACGATGAAATGAACAAGCCTTATTGAGTTAAGTGAAATAACATCGCTTCCTTTCATCGTAGTTTAGACGATTATAATACATATTGAACCTCGTGGCGAACTAAACTGTAGAAAATGTGACGTGTCCTTCCCGCTGGTACGGTGTAATGGTGTCGTACTATTTTAGTCGAGGATCATTTTAAGTGAAGAATAAGTGTATCTTCAATAAAATCAAGTGGCATCTCTTCCTTTGGTGGTGATTTAGACAACTGAGGCGAACTAAACTGTGATGTGTCCTTCCCGCTGGTACGATGGAGTACCAGACGCATCACTGTTATTTGAAATACGAATAATTTCTGAAGCAAAAGTTATACAGTAAACATGCGCACTTACGAAAGCAATGCTAATCCCATAATTGCAGCAAACAAAATCACGATACAATTACTACTAGATTATCGCCTACGGCGGTTTTAAAAATATCTGTTGAAACGTTACACATGCAGGCCGCAGTTTTAAAAAAGTGATGATAGCAAAGTACGAATGTTCAGATAACCCAAAAGGGAAAGGTCACACTTGTTTTAGCCAATTGAGGGACTAATAGTCCTTGAGTTTTTAATACAAAAGAATCCCCCACCTTCCTTCAGTTCGAATCCCGTTGCAGCTCATTTCTTCAGCTCATTAAACTTTTAATTTTGCTTGATGCGCTATGCATATCTTTTTAAATAAACGTTATACTGTAGTAGGCATTGGCACTTACCGGACGTTCACTGAACTTTTCAACTGCTTCGTGTGCTTTATACTTGCGACCATAGTGTTCGCTGTCAGTGCTCATTATGCTATCATCCGGGCTGCATGTGTAAACCTCCATGGCACAGCAATATTTGTTCACTAGTAAAAACACTTTGTGTAAAGACATGTGTACAAGACTTTTGGTACCAACATTCCCTTATGTTACCGAACTGGAACACGGCCGTATTACATATTTCAGCCAAATATTAATTATGGGGTGTACATTTCTGCCAATTGGAAGGATAGTGGCCTTGGCAAAAAATAGAATAGTTTGGTACCAATATTCCTTCATGTTACCGAAAAGAAATATGGTCGTGTTTGATAATTCAGCCCAAATGTTAAATTTATGGGATGTATATTTCTGCCAGTTTTGAGCTACGACAGGCTCTTTAGTTGGTCTCTGTTTGAAGTTCTGAGAGCGTGAGACCCACCCGGTCTGCTGGTCGGCCAGTGTTTTGGTCCCCCCTAGCACCAAATAAGTTTGCTGTCGTCGTCTTCGTTGATAACAGAAACCTTGGGTCTTCATCTATCCGGGGTAAATAAGACACGCACATATTCAAGGCCACTTTTATTTTCAGACCCAATTGTTTTAACCCTTTCACTCCCAGGAGTGACCACCTTCAGATTTCTCCTTTAGTCAGCCGCTCACCAGGCTGCAAACCACTCCCTTTCCCTTCCGACAAGTTGCCCGGAGACTGGAGCGAGCAAGATGCGCAGCCGCGTGGGATACTTATCGGAAGAGAAAGAAGGGACTGCGTTACAGTCTAGCTGCTCACCAGAAATATAAGATACAGTATGGAGATCTTGTATGAAGATCTTGGCTATTCATAGCTTGACAAAATTTGAGCTGACTGAGCTATAAATTCTCACTGAATCGTTGGAAGTATCTGTGTTACTAGAAATACGATAATTAACAATTATTCGCCGAAGTGGAGGTGAATAGCGGTGGATATTTACCGAGCCGTTTCGGTGAGGTAAATATCCACCGCTATTCACCGACACTGAGGCGAATAATTGTTTTAGTATATACCACACAAGTTTAATAGCCAACTCCCAAATAGCTATTTTATTTCCGACAAAAATGGACATAAATTGGGTTCGCGCGCCATTTTGTTTTACCGGAAGCCGCCGGGAGGTGAATAGCACTTGATATTCAGAGATTAAGGAGCCAATCAGAGCGCGCGAAAAGCACTATTCACTTGTGTGGTATATACTAATCGCAGATATCCCCTCGCCCTGTAGGTGGTTTGGGATTATCTGTATTATAAACCTGGTAATGAAAGGGTTAAGCTTTGACTACAACACGTCATTTACAGCGTTCTCCTCTATATACTGCAAAACCAATTGTAAAGTTGTGATATCGTAAACAAGCCCCGGTGTTTTATTTGTTCAAAAAATGTTGCCTGAGCAGGGTTATTATTGGAGGAAAGGTAACAATCCTCTGCTCTGTTTCAAATAATTCCTGCAAAAATATTTCTTGGCAAACTCGAGCTCGGGCTTCTACGCCACTTACACAAGCATGTCCGGTAGCAAATAATGTTTTTAACTTACATATGTACACTACTGCTCTCCTCCAGATCGACGACCAATTGTTTTAGTATACACCATACAAGTTTAATAGCCAGCTCCCAAATAGCTACTTTATTTTCTGACCAAAAATCGGGTTAGCGCGCGAGATTGAAAGCCAATCAGAACGCGTGAAAAGCACTATTCACTTGTGTGATATAGGGTGCTTTTCGGATGACTGTCGAAAACCAAAACTAAGCAATTACAGAGTCAATCAATGAGGCAAGCAAAAACACGTCAGACCAATTAGAAATCGAGCAAAACCAAGACAAAGTAATTGCGATTGGTTTTACGAACCAATCAGTAGTGCGAGAACAGGCCATCGCCACCTGCTTTCTTTTTTGCAATCAGGTTTTGCTTTTGCTCTTGATTGACCAAGAATATTGAATGTTAGGACCAATCGGAAAACGTAGCAAACGCAAAACTAAAGCAATCACACGATTACTTTCAACAGTCATGCGAGAACGGCTCAACACTAAACTCGCATAATTGCAACTTCACCAATGTGAAGGTTCTCAACTCTGCCCTTCACAAGTTTGACTGTCCAATGGTCCGGTTAGAACATCTCAGCCTCAAACTGCGCATGCGTGTGTAATAAGTGGTATACTATTAAAACTTCATTGCATCATGGTCCTTTTCGTATAATTATCAAAGAAATAAGGTTCAAACTGCAGTAGAACCGCGGATGAATAACAACTATACTCTCGGAAAAGCAACTTCCTTGTTTTATCGTATCTGGGTTCAGTTGTTCAAAGCCCGATTAGGCTAATAGTTCAAGACTAATCAAATTTTTCCCTTGACCTACTGGGCCTACTTGTTCAAAGGGTGACTCAATAAGTTTAAATGTTAACACTTGTCCACTGGATAGCGATTTATCCGATGAATAGCACTATCCACTCTTTGAACAACCGCGCCCTGGCTGACAAGCTGCAAGGCTTTTTTTTAGAGACCACTAAAAACATTGTTTCAACTCAAAATGTATCCTGCAAGTACAGAGCTCAGATGAGTTCGCTTGCTTATAATTATAAAGTATACCGCAAGACAATCTCATTGCCGGCGCGCGGAGGCATACGCCCCCCCGCGATGCAATCGTCCTGCGGTATCATTCATGTTATGTCCAGATAGGGTTTTACATAATGGAATAACACAAGACCACACCCTTCCACGTCGACGAAGCTAGCGAACTCCTCTGCGCCCCGTGCTGCAAGCCGAGTTTTGAGTGAACTTCCAGGATTACAGTCTGAAGGGACCCTCAGGCCAATTCAATGTTTTTGTTTACAACTGTGTTAGTATGCAAAATATCCAATTCGATTACCAACACGAAAAACGCAATAAATTCATAACAAAACGCTAAGCAGCACTTTTAGGCCAAAAGAAACTAATCTTCTAAAATTAGTTGGGTGTAAATAAATTGTTATTCGTCTTTCGGCGCGCAAAGGACTGTGGTTTAGAGGGCTCCTTCAGCGTTGACAATAACGTTTGGTCCAAATCCAGGATTAACCTAATCACGTTTTGAACAACTGAGCCCCAGTCGATAAACTTGCACAGCGGTAGCTAATTTCTTTGAAAACCACTTCTTGGAAACAATGGGTGGTATGTTTATTTAGCTAACCTAAAGTCAAAAACACTAGAAAGAATATTTGCAATGGTGAAACTCGAAGGTAGTCGCTTGCGAGGTTTCACCAAGGTGCAGTTATAATTCGTGCAAAGCTTGGAAACTCGACTAAGGTTCGGGTCATCGTCAAATTCACATGAGTCGAGCTCAATGTAAATGAGCAAAAGCCTTTGTTTTAGCTAATTTGCATTGAGTTCGACTCAATTGAAGTTTAACGTTTGACCTGGGCCTTGAAAATTCTTTGCACAAGTTGCACCCAAAAACTAAAAACGAGGCTTGCACATAATGTAAAACTTTTACCTCTGCAGATCACCACACTTGCTATTTTTCGTGCTAAAATAAACCAAAAGTTCTACTTACAGTGGCGGAATAACTATACAACAACAACAACAACAACAACAACAACAACAACAACAATAAAACAATAAAACTCAACAATGGGTACGTACATGACCAAAATAGCCACGGTAAAAAAAAAAAAAGAATGATTTTTCCAATTATTCTAAAACACTGGATCGATTAACTCTCCTCGACATAAACATTGGTATACTTGAAATAATGCAAAATCAGGCATCGGAGCACTACATCAGTAACCAACCTTTACTTTCACCCTTTGATTCTCCCAACTTGCCCTGAACAAAACGTAGGAGTAGTGTTGGGAGAATTGAAAGCCTGACCACCTTGACCTCAGGCAAGAGATCAGCTGTCGCTCTCTCCTCACTGAACTGCACTTCTACAGAAGGGGGAAATTTGCCTCTTACCTTCCCTGATGCCCTAATACTGTGAATAACATTATAGAACTGTTACAAACTTGTCTCGTAGGAGAGCAAGAGAGCCAGAACTGACGCATTAGCTTTCTTCTAAGTGAAGCACCAGATGCCACATTCTCCTCAGTGCAATAAACACCAGCGAGTCATCACAGTAAGGAGTCAAAACACCAAGAGGCTGACGGAACGGCGTCTGTTTTTTCGTACAAGTATGTACAGCTAGCCAGAGATAACGCAAAAATTTCTGGGGAAGCGCTGCAGTAGCTGGCAGCGAAGTTGTCCAAACTCTTCAGCAGATAGGAATTGACTTTGTTTCCTTTGGTTCTCTTAGTAAAATAGTTTGATTCCTTCCCCAATAAAGCAAAACAACAAGAGCCGCTTCTAAGACATCCTTGGTATAAACGTGCAAAAGTTACTTGAAACTTCTCGGTTCTACTGCACAAAGCTACTATCAAGCAGTCAAAGGTTCGCAGTGAATCCTTTTTGTTGTGGCAATACCAAGAAATTGAAAGATACCAGCAAAAGCACCGGCAAGCCTCGGTCCGAAACTCCTTGAGATCCTGTAAACTACTGGCCAAACCGGATCCCGCAAACTAAACTATACGTTGCGCGCTTTGCCATGAATTCCGTTCCATGACGTTCAATTGAAAAAACGCCAGACAACGTGAAATGACAGGCCATTTCATGGACGTTTTTGGGTGATTATATCCACAGATAAAATGTTTAAAAGTTGAAAACCCGTGTGGTTTTACGGCCTCGTCATATACTACATCTTACCGCTGCAGAAGTTCTTGTGGCCTTTATCCCACGCATCGGCTTGGCACTTTCTTGAGCAATAAACCTCCACACAGTTCGCACATCTTTTCAATTTTTCGCCCTCTCCTCCCAGACACAGACCACAGCGACGTATGTGTTCAGGTCCAAACTCATTACGGTACTTTGCGATGACCTGCAACGAGAAATTCAGAATCAGAATGTCAGTCAGTCAGTCAGTAGAAAAGTACAAAGGGAATTAGATTTTGACTGCGTCGGCGAGGAGAAAGATGCATATAATGAATCGACTAAGGGTCGATGTGTGACAGCTAGACGTCGTAAAAGAATTTGAAGCTGACGTGGTTCACTATACAAATCAGTTAGTCAGTCAGTCAGTCAGTCAATCAGTCAGTCAGTCAATCAATCATATTTCAGGCATTCATTCAGTCGGTCAGTTGGTCAATAATCAATTATATAAAAGGGTTGCCGGTCCCTTTGAGGGCTTTGAGGCTAAATTTTTGGTCTGTGTAGGTGTAGAGATAAAACGTGTCAACCTCATGTGTACGTGTCTCACGCTGAAAAGCTAGTGTAAGCTGAAGTTTCGTGGCGTTAGCCCTTGTAGACGCTGTTGTGTTAGCTTACATGAAGTCTATATTAAGAGTCCTAGGCCCGCAAGGGCTGACGGTTATTAAAGATGGTGCCTCGTTGAATCAACATGTGTGTGTGTGTCTTAGTACGAATAACTCAACAGACACAAGTTGTTCAGTTAGTCAAACCGTTAGTCAATCAGTTACTCAGTTACTCAGTGAGTCAGTCAATACCTCAATCAACCTATCAAACAAACAAAAAACAGTGAGCCAGTTAAAGGGGCACTGCCATGAAATGTGCATGCGCGCGTACGTTTGGTCGAATGTTAAAAACATTCACCCAGAGTTTTTAAGTCTGAAATCCAAGATGGCGTCCAAAACGGCGGTGGATCTGCCGTTCAATCGCTCACCGCCGTTGTGGACGCCATCTTGGATTTCAAACTTAAAAAAACATTGGGCGAATGTTTTCAAGATTTGACCAAACGCGCGCGCATGCGCATCTCATGACACTGCCCCTTTAAGTCGGCCAGCCAATTGGCCATTAATTAAGTCTCGATAGCACGCACCTCCCAGTACATTGTCAGCATGCTGAAATCTGAGTAGTCATGTCTGAGACAGAAAGCAATGTCATTAAGAGCTCCACGATATGCACCCATTTCGAGAAGTGCTTTGGCTCGCCGATATGCAGTTTTCCGAAGAATCTTGCCTGCTTCTTCGTTTTCTGAAGAAAAAGAGAACACCACCAACATCAAAACTTGGCTTCAGGAGCTTTTCACGAAACTATTCAGGAACTACTGTTGGTCATTATAAAAGTAAAACTATTGTGAGTGTGAAATTTTCTAGGAACACTGTCCAAAGTAAGCCTCTCTTTGCTTTGGTTTCGCGTTCAAGACGCTTTCTGATTGGTCAAAAGAAGTTTAGCAGCATTCATGGCCAATGAATCCCCATTGCAATCTGCTCAAGCAAGCAAACAAGCGAGTGAAGATGGCGTTTTCGTGCAGTGCTCGCTGTACCTTCGTAGCATCTGGCCACGGCGTTGGAACAGTCCTCCACCGCTGCTACCCAGTTTTCTGTCTTCAAATGACACTGAGCCCTGTTGCTGTAAAGGACAGCGGGAAGGACAAACCTGTGGGGAGACCAATGATATTAATATAGTGGGTAATAGTGAACAAGTTGAACTGTCGGTATGTGGTCAGTAGACGATTCACCGACCACATGATCGACTTTGCCAACCACATACCGACCACAAGATCGACTTTACCGACCACACGATCAACTTTACCGACCACATGATCAACTTTACTGACCATTACAGAACTTTCACTGATCACATGATCGACTCTACCGACCACACTGTCTATAGAAGGGGCGACAGTCGGTCGACTTATACGGGTAATTATCGGGCGACAGTCGGTCAACTTATACGGCTAATTATCGGGCGACAGTCGGCCGACTTACGAGTAATTATCGGGCGACAGTCGGTCGACTTATACGGGTAATTATCGGGCGACAGTCGGTCGACTTATACGGGTAATTATCGGGCGACAGTCGGTCAACTTATACGGGTAATTATCGGGCGACAGTCGGTCAACTTATACGGCTAATTATCGGGCGACAGTCGGCCGACTTACCGAGTAATTAACGGGCGACAGTCGGCCGACCGATGGGTAATTAATGGGCGACAGTTAGCACAAACTCACCACAAAGACCCATCCTTTGCGTCGCTTGGCTTCAGTGCGGGGGGAGTTATATCCAAGGCCAAAGTATACAATTGCACTGCCTCGTCAAACAGATTTTCTTTGAACTTTTGGTTTCCCTTGTCTTTTAAGTCTCTCGCCTTTTCGATATCCAGTGCTGCTAAGTAGTCATTGCGAACTTTTGAATATGCATTTTCTGCACGCTTCCAGTCCCTGGAAGATAAGAAAATGACGCACTGATCAGTGATCACTTCTCCTTTCTATAGTATAATAATCACAGTCAGCTGTATGTCGTTCAGTCTGGAGAAAATGGCAGGTGATCTCTTGGGTTCAAGCTGGTCAGACTATCAATTCTCCTCACACTACTCATAAGTTTTGTTCATGCCAGGTTGGGAGAATTAGGTGATACATTGCTTTGGTTCAAGCTGGTCAGATCATCAATTCTCCTAACACTCTTCATAAGTTTTGTTCATGGCAGGCTGGGAGAATTAGGTGATACGTTGCTTTGGTTCAAGCTGGTCAGATTATCAATTCTCCTAACACCCTTCATAAGTTTTGTTCATGGCAGGTTGGGAGAATTAGGTGATACGTTGCTTTGGTTCAAGCTGGTCAGATTATCAATTCTCCTAACACCCTTCATAAGTTTTGTTCATGGCAGGTTGGGAGAATTAGGTGATACGTTGCTTTGGTTCAAGCTGGTCAGATTATCAATTCTCCTAACACTCTTCACAAGTTTTTTTTCATGGAAGGTTGGGAGACTTAGGTGATATGTTGCTTTGGTTCAAGCTGGTCAGATTATCAATTCTCCTAACACTCTTCATAAGTTTTGTTCATGGCAGGTTGGGAGAATTAGGTGATACGTTGCTTTGGTTCAAGCTGGTCAGATCATCAATTCTCCTAACACTACTTCTACATTTTGTTCAGGGTAGGTTTGGAGAATTGGCCAAACTTTTATGAAGTTAGTTCTGTGAATGGCTCTTGTTTATTTGCACTGAACTCTGCTCAGAAAAACGTTTGACATCCGCACTAAGCACAGTGAAAGCTGTCCTCGCTAGCCCTACATTTTCCTAACAACTTGCTCTGTTTGAAATCTTTCTGGGCTAGTGAATCATGACCGCAACAGCTGGAAAGTATATTTTGACTGTGCCACCTGCATAACCTCTGTATCGATAAAGGTTTATGTGACAACTAACCTTGAGCAGACTTTGTTGAAAGCCTTCTTCAGTGATGTTGCATGAATAACTGCATTGTGCTGAGAAAACAACACAACAAGATATCACCTCTGTGATACTGGTGCAACATTCTACCAAGCAAAGTATGTACGAGGCTTTGTAGGCTTAATAGGTCAATAAAATTAAACACAGAAACTGCAGAGTTTTTTACCTCATAATAAGATCCGAGCAAGGTCATGGTCTTGGGTGTTATCCCGTGGAAAAGCAACTGTTTTCCGTGTTCATTGGTATCAACTAGATTCTCAAGGATCCTCAATGTGATTTCTTGAATCTGAAAAGGTTAAATAGTACAGCTTTGATACAAACACAAATTCATTCAAGTAATGTTTAGTTTAGAAATTTAGAGAATTGAGACCCTCATACAGTACATTGCACTAATTCAATTCACTTGAGTTTAAATGTACTAATGTATGATGAATCAAACTACAAGATACTGTTGGGAAAGTTATAGTGGCAATCCTTAGCTTGGTTGGAGCGATGGTAATGACATTCATAACTTCAGCTTAGACTTCTTAAACAGGATTGGTTTTCCCACATCAGCTTTTGGTTGATTTACTGTATTATTTTTTTGTTTTATCTTCACACCAATGATTCTCACAAGGACATACTAACATTCCACAGTCGCTTGAGGTTACAATATGGAAAGCTAGTACGTGGGAGAACAAGCTTTGTATTGTGTTGGCATGGAGAAGATGTACTGTATGATGAATTGACTAAGGGTCAAAATATGAAAACTAGATGCTGTTAAGAAATTTGACTGGGCTAAAGTTTAGTCTAGCACAAATGGTTTCAAAATGTTGTGCCATAACTGTGCTGATCTCAATGCATCAATATTATAGTATGATAACGTTGTTAATGTTATTATTTTATTTATGAATTCAGCTTCCTTGAGACTAAACATGTGAAATTATTACTCTGCTACTGCCATGTCAGAGCTGAACCAATATTTTAACATAGAGTTTGTGTCGTGGCAATTATGTGATGGTTGAAGTTCAGAGTCCAACTTACCTGTTTGTGGAAGGAGAACACATACATTGACAGAGTTTTTAGTATGTTCTGAAAAAAAAAAAAAAAAAAAAAGGAGGTGAGATTTATTGTTAGTCTGAGAAATTGACACAAACACATTAGCTGTGGCCACACTAGAAGTTTTTATCCTCACTTTATCTAGGGTGCGGTAAGTGTGACCAACTATTGTGGAAAAATGTAAAAGAGAGTTCCCCTGACAGCTGCCCATAATAAACAGGAAGGGTAAATTATCAGCCAATGGATGACTGTCGCTTGATGTGGCGATGGTTTTTGATGACACGACAACCTATCTGAAAACACATATGGTTGAATTCTGTCACTAAATATTTTGGACCAGCTGTCACACAAGTGAAGTGAAAAGCTAGTATTCCTGAAACAAGAATGTTTTCTGGTATAATATGTATTGTTTTGAATTTACCCTCAATAAATCGTTTTCCCTTGGAAAGTGTCTAGTGTGACCATGGCTATTATTCAAAAAAAAAAAAAATGAAAAAAATAAAACAAGGTATGTGCATGTATATAGTCTTTGGTACAGTTTACAGATACATTTTATAAAACTAAATTTTAGTTTAGGATAGAAATTCTACAGGACAGTTTAAAATAGAGTGTATATCTCACCTTGTTCTCAATGATTTTGTCTCGACATCGGCCTGAGTGTGCAGACATTCGTCGAATGATCTCCAGGGAGCTTGTTGCTACATTCTGCTGTGGTGTGGTGACTGTTGGTAAAGCAAGAATAACCCCAATAAGTACAAGGCTCTTACCAAGTTATCATCATCACCATCTTCACAATCATCACCACCATCATCATCATCCTCATCAGTGCCAGTGTCACCACCATCATCACCATCTTTACCATCATCATCATCACCACCATCATCATCATCGTCATCAGTGCCAGTGTCACCACCATCATCACCATCTTTGCCATTATCATCATCACCACCACCATCATCATTGTCATCAGTTCCAGTGTCACCACCATCACCACCATCATCACCATCATCACCATCATCACCACCATCATCACCATCTTTACCATCATCATCACCACCATCATCGTCATCAGTGCCAGTGTCACCACCATCATCACCATCTTTACCATCATCATTATCACCACCATCCTCATCATCGTCATCAGTGCCAGTGTCACCACCATCATCACCATCATCACCATCATCACCACCATCATCACCATCTTTACCATCATCATCATCACCACCATCATCACCATCTTTACCATCATCATCAGTCCTAGTGTCACCACCATCATCACCATCATCATCATCACCACCATCTTTGCCATCATCATCATCACCATCTTTACCATTATCATCATCACCATCATCATCAGTACCAGTGTCACCACCATCATCACCATCATCATCACCACCATCATCACCATCTTTACCATCATCATCATCACCACCATCATCACCATCACCACCATCATCACCATCTTTACCATCATCATCATCATCGTCATCAGTGCCAGTGTCACCACCATCATCACCATCTTTGCCATCATCATCACCATCACCATCATCATCATCGTCATCAGTGCCAGTGTCACCACCATTATCACCATCTTTGCCATCATCATCATCACCATCTTTACCATTATCATCATCACCACCATCATCATCTTTACCAACATCATCATCACCACCACCATCATCATCTTTACCATCATCATCATCACCACCATCATCATCATCTTTACCATCACCACCATCATCACCATCTTTACCATCATCATCATCACCACCACCATCATCATCTTTACCATCATCATCATCACCACCATCATCATCATCTTTACCATCATCATCACCACCATCATCATCATCTTTACCATCATCATCACCACCATCATCATCTTTACCATCATCATCATCACCACCATCATCACCATCTTTATCATCATCGTCATCACCACCATCATCATCATCACCACTATCATCATCTTTACCATCATCATTACCACCATCATCATCTTTACCATCATCATCATCATCACCATCATCATCATCTTTACCATCATCATCATCACCACCATCATCATCATCTTTACCATTATCATCATCACCAACATCATCATCATCTTTACCATTATCATCATCTTTACCATTATCATCACCACCACCACCATCATCATCATCTTTACCATTATCATCATCACCACCATCATCATCATCTTTACCATTATCATCATCACCACCATTATCATAATCACCATCATCATCATCTTTACCATTATCATCATCTTTACCATTATCACCATCATCATCATCATCATCATCACCACCATCATCATCATCATCATCATCACCACCATTATCATCATCATCATCACCTTCACCATCAGCAGCTTTTTAGTTATCTACAATAGGTTTTAGTCAAGAACCTGTGCACTTTCTTAAACCTTAAACTATCTTGCTCAAGCTCAGCGGCCATAGAGATAGAGGATATTACATGGTGGCGCGAAGATATGAATTTTATTTTCGAGTGGTAAAAACAATATTTTACGAATGAGCGCTTTGCAAGTGAGTAAAATATTGTTTTTACCACGAGAAAATAAAATCCATATCTTCAAGCCACCGTGTAATTTTCTTTTTATTATATTAGACACGAGTGTTTTACGAGAAATTGCACAAACAACCATGCATAAGCGGGAAATGATTCCAATGATATCCTCACTAGTGAGGATATGGAAAATACGCCACTCGGGTCCCGGATGTAGTTTCATATGGATTTTACGCACGGTGTATTTTCCAGTAAAACACTCGTGTCTATATAATAAATAATGCTTACTTCCCACTTCCAGGAATGAAAACACATTGTATTCATCAAGCAGTCTCAATGCCAGGTCTTCATTGAGAGAGAGCAAAGCCAGAATCCTCATGCAGGCATCGAGTATTTCACAGTCATTTGCAGTTATCCCTGGTGACTTCAGCCATTTCATCAGGGCCTATATTACAAAGAAACATCATGCCACAGATTCTCACAACCTTTTAACAAGAAAACATACGAGTGATGCAGTGGGAACTGATTGTTTGATCAGCCTTCATTTGAGCAAGCTATCAAATGCCTTGAATTCTCACACTGTCATATTTATCTCCAGTAAGAAACTAAAGGAGAAAACTGTGGGGAGTGAAGGGTTAATTATCTGGGAAAATTGACAGTCTGACCAGCAAGAGATCATCTGCCATTTTCTCCACGCCAAACTGCAGATACCTGGCTGTGGATTTTTTGTTAAAAGATGTATACCAACAGCTCAAAATAGGAGCAGAAAGAATATATTTGACACCAGTCAACAATGAAAACACACTACCTTGCTTGTCATTCTGTCATCCAACATCATCTTTCTGTGCCGGTCATTTTGACCCGCAATCTGAAAACCAAATGTTACAGCAATACTATATTATGATTAACAATAAAAAACAACAATGTTTTAAATAACAAGACAGTCAAAGCTCTCTGGGCGGACACTCTTGTAAGCGGACAGCTCTACTTACAGATGCTTCTATTAAACTTAGCTCAGTCACAGACACTTTTTTGGCTTCCCAAGGTGTCCACTTATGGGAGCTTTAACTGTACTATGATTCCAGAGTCCCTGTGGCTACCACAAATTCCCTGGACAGTTTGAGAACTTTGTGTTCATATTTCCAGCTGAGATACAGTACACAGGGCTGTTCAATATTGGTCAATCAATAAATTACCAGTACTTGCTCTAACCAGAGTTGGTGCATGTAGCTCTGACACCAAAATGGACAGTGCTTTTGTACTTGTGCTGGATCTCAGTTGGACTCATATACATGTAAGATGGCTTGTTTTGTGAGTTCCAGATATTTTCCAGACTGCTTCAATCTTTTTCTGTGTACTATTTGTGCAGTTATAAGCACAACAATGGTGTTTGCAGACATAACTGTTGAATTTCCCCGCTCTAGCCTCACTTTAATGGCTACTGATGAACTTCCCCTAGTATGGCTGGGAGATGTGAAACTTGGCTATTGCTTTTAGTGTAGAGAATCCAAATACAGAACATCTCTTGCAACACACAATTAAACTGTATGATGCCAATTTCAAATACCTATACTAGAGTAAAGAAATTTCCCACACAGTACTCAACATTAACAGTTGCCAGCTATGCCTGGGGCAACAACAAAAATTTGGGTCAGGCAGGTAAATTTAGAGCAGGGCAACTGAAAATTATGAAAATTTCTATTGCTTGAAGTCACTCTACAGTCCAAAGGGCAACCAATCTAAAACCTTGCCACAGGAAGCATAGTATTTTAGTTTACCAAAAAGACACACTCAGTTGCATCAGTCTCAAAATGCAGGGAATGCTATTTCAGATACCTGAGATTTGAAAATGTTTCAGGATGAGGCATGCCCCAGACCCACCCCTGCTGACAAACAGCTAACACTTAAAATGTAGGCTAAAACCTCCATGCCAACAGTGTTAAAACTAGCTCTCACAAGTACTAACATTCCTACAGTATATTGGCTAACAGACAACAATTCATTTTAAGGTCTGAGTAAAGGGTAAGAATGAGCTCAATTTAAAAAAAAGAAGATAAAGTTACATAAAAGGTATCTGTATTTACTCTATATAATCAAAAACTTCAAACATTGACGTTTGCAGAAATGCTCATGTTGAAGAGGCCTAGGTGTTTTTGGGGCATGCCAGTTGCCATGGCAACAGGCTATAAAATATTTAAATTGAGATAGCACTTTTGAAATATCATTTATCTGCAATTTTTCTTTTTGTATTTAACAATAAAATATAAAACATATTTTAATCATTGTATACTTGACTGCAACTGTTGGGGTGTCGTGAAAATTAGCAACTGATTATCTCATTTATTAAATGTTGATCATGATGTGAGCCATTCCTTGCCGTCAGGTACAGTGGTACATTATGTAAACCCTAAACAGTATTTGCCAGGGCTGACTCAAACTCAACTTTTGATTTGTACTCTACACTAACATGATCAAACTCAATTTGTGTGTGCATTACATCCAGGGTTCGTAGCATACCTTACACAAAGAAATTTAGCTAGTATTATTTTGAATCAATGATGTAGAAAATCAAACTAACTGTAACTGCCATACTGTGGGTAAAATAATCATATACCATGATGGTATATAAACTGTCTACAGTGGAACCCCAATTCTTTGCAAAACAGGAAATGAAAATTGGTTCAAGATATCGAGAATTTGAGAAGTTGGAGGTAAAATTAAGGTGTTAACAGGTCCAAGGGAAACAAACTTTAATTTGAAAAATCAAGCATTTCAAAAACTAATTGAGGATTCAAAAATTGGGATTCCACTGTTAGAGTATACGGCATTAATTTTATTAAAATGTTGCACTCTATGTATATAATACTGTATGGTGCATGCACAGGGACACTTTCACTGTGCATTACACATGTGCTTACCTTGATCAGGATCATTGCAGAACACATCTGCATTGTCAAACTCCAACTGATCACAACCTTCAACACCACATCAGCTTCACGCTTAAATGGAATGTTTTTAAACAGGCTTACGTTCTGCCTATAATAGGTTTCCAGGATTTTTATTTGATATTGGCTCAGTCCCACGTGATAAGCTTTCACTCCAGCTTTTTGGCAGTTGTCTTTCATCAACATGTGTGCAAGTTTTGGCAGTCCATTTGAAAAAATCATACGCTCGCATGCTTCTAGGTTACCCAAACAAAGGCCTTTCAAAGAGTACATTGCAGGATAAGAAGCAACAATGTCTAGGCTTTCACCACAGTACTCAAGCAATGCTTCCACAGTGTTCCCTTGTACCATGTCTTTAATGTGGGAGATAGTATTGTCAGAAAAGTCCACAAGGTATTTTATGATAACCATGCTGTTGTACTGCACTGCATTCCATGGCACCTCACTAGTCACCATTGTGTCTGGAGGAAGCTGAACTTTCAGAAGGCGCAACACCAAAGTCAGCATATCACAATGAAACAGGACTTGAAAAATGGCCTTGCCGATTATGTCCTCATGTTGCTGAAAGAAAATGATTAACATTAAGGCTGGTCAAATCACACAAGTAAAGCAAAGGTAAACTTTTCCATTCTCTGTCACTCACTTTACCATGTGAACCAGCCTTAAGCTAGTATTCTACCCTGCATTGTATATCTTGAACAGTGGTGTTATAAGTCCTGATTCTCCAACCTGGTAAAATTCAGGGCCAGGCAACCCAAAATTATGAAACATCCAATATTGCTCAAAGTCAATCTACAGACCAAAGGGCTAATGTCCAGCACTTGCCACACAGAATGATTTCTTAGAACAACAAAGCAAGTTATGAGCTCTGAATATAAATTGAGCTCAGAATACAAATTCTCTCAATCATTCAAGAAAATGGATGAATGATTTCATAGTAAGAATTGATAGATAAATCAGCTTTTACCCAAGTACCCCAAATCGATTAAGTGGTATTAAGTTCTCTGTACATGTGTGATATATATTATACCAGTGAGAGACTCCACGAGAGTGCAGTTTATGCACCAGTCAATTGTAACCCCCACCCCCCCCCCCCCCACCTTGGGACATGGATTTTCTTTGTTGCAATAATCGACTATTCCCCCACCCCATGGGACATGTGCTGACAAATCCCCCACATTGTGGGGCCAAAAATTTGGCAAAATTTTACAAAAGAGGCTTTGCACAGAAAACCTCTCTCACGAACAAACCGCGTGGTCGAACTGGACGAGGCCGCATTGCATCATATTTTTGGTCAAATCTCCCACCTTGAGCCCCACCTCCACAGGTCGGGAATCATAAAGAGAAAATCCGCCACCCCTTCGGGCTTAAACACCTTTCAAATAGGAAAACATAGGTCCGCAAAGCGTACGCGAAGCTATTTGCTAGTTGATGATAGTCTATGATAGGTAGTTCGTGTTACAACGGGGCATGAACTATCATCGAATGTTATCACCATTTGATCGGGGTTTTACACTATGTTCTACTATGCCAGCTACGTACTATGCATGACCAAACACAAATGCACAAACATGACAGTTTATTATATGATTATTTTGAGCTGATCGACATAAGAGGAGGAAAGTATAGCTTGCCAAAATATTTCAAGCTGTTCTGTAAATTTCTGCGAGGTAAGCCAGACTTTGACTCGTTCTAGTAGTTTTGTATTAACGTAACACACTCCAGCCAAACAAACCTGTTTCTCGTGCTCTTTGAACGGTGGTGAAATAGATTCACAGTAAAATTTCCTGTCGACTTTTCAGTCAATTTTTCATTAGCGACAAAACCCGCTAGAGACAATTTTTGTAAACAAACAACTCAGACAAACCACAGTCGATCTGGTCATGAAATCATGTGTCAACAAACATATCATGCGAGGTAAACCAGATTTTGACTCGTTATAATAGTTTCGTAACGTAACACATTCCAGCCGAACAAACCTGTTTCTCGTGCTATTCGAACGGTGGTGAAAAGGATTCACAGTAAAATTTCCTGTCGATTTTTCATTAGTGACAGAATCCGCTCGAGACAATTTTATAAACAAACAACTCAGACATACCACAGTCGATCTGCATTTGCAATTATGGCATGAAATCATGTGTCAACAAACATATCAGCAAATGCAAAAAAACTCGGAATAAGCTTTTACCTTTGCCAAAACATATGTCATGGTCACACCATACAGCTGTGTTCCTTCTTTTGTGAGCAGAGCGTATATTCGCAAATGTGTCCAGAAATGTCGCTCTAAATGTGAATCTGTGTCGCCTGTTTGCCAGATACTACGGATATGTCAGCCAGGGCCTGAAGGGGGAGCAGATTTCCACATGCAACCAAAGAATCATCAACGCTCACAGCCGCCATTAAATAATGACTTCCACGTGCGAGAGAGCCAATTATATTTAGAAAACCCCTCCCCGGAGAGGTAATTTAGCTTCTGACATTCTGTCGCAAAGTTACTAGAAATACGATAATCGCAGATATCCCCTCGCTCAGTACTGGGTTTTCGGAAAGTGGGATTCTTGTTTATTTTTGGTTCGGAGATTATTTAAAATCTTTTTTGCAAACCACGGCTGTGTAGCGACGTCACCAGTCGGCCGCTAAAAAAAATCTTTGTCGTACGACAGTCTGGTTTAGTTCAGACAACGTGCAGTCTGCAATTTTCGTAGACACTAAGCTGAACTTCAAAATTCGCTGAGACAACATTTACACGCAACTACAGAATACTCCCGACGCTTGAAAGCTAAGCAAAGTCGATCTTGGACACCAAAATTTTTATGAATTTCAAGAAAAGCGACGATTTCTCCAGCCAATGCTTTATCCTAACCACACACGTGTATTTTTTTTTTATTTTTTACTTTATAAGTTTAATACGCTTCTTCGAGTGTGACAAAATTTAGAGCCGTCAAAGCGAGTCGCTTGTTTACACGCTTTTGAAGTCTCGGGACCGTGTGAATTTTGGCAGGGATTCAATTTTGAACACAACAACTTTTCAAACTGCGTTTGACGATTTTAAAATCTTTGACAGAAAAAAGAAATCAAGTCACTAAATAATACAAGGTCCGATTGTATTGAGCGAGCAAACCCGGTCACTAAATAATACAAGGTCCGATTGTGTTGAGCGAGTATCTTACGGGGTCCCGCTAGTAGACAATAATATACAATAGACTGTAATTGTTTAATTTGGAAAGCAGTGGCCGGATATTTTCTACTTTAATAGCCTTCAAAAAGCAAAAGCATTTTAACCCGGTTACATTTTATCCTTGAATACAGTGTGCCAACAAACGCGGCGACAAAACTTCACAGCATGTGTCAGACTGTCAGTGAAATTATGCAAATATGTCAGGAATCGGATGACACAATCTTGCACGAAGTCACTCTGAAATAGCTTTGAAAACTAGCGAAAAGATCACAGTATAATCCTACTTGGCCTTCATCACAGTTCCCGGGGTATCAAACGACAAACTATACGGCAATTGTTGAAATACCATAATGATAACACGACCGTCATTTAACAAAAGCGTTGTACGTTAATTGATGTAAATTTTCAAAACTCACCGGTTCCTGAAAGCCATAGCTTTAGCTCTTTTCCAGCAAAGGAAACAAAACCCCAAACACTATTGTTTACGTCTTCAATGATTTCAAAGTACACTGTATAGAGCAGTCCTCATACAGTACGAAAATTCCACTTTCCATTGTATTGTACTGTGTTGTCATCTTGTCAAACTTGGATTCTGAAAACTACATTCCTGTTATTGTAAAAGGTGAAATTTGCCACGATGATTGTTCGATTTCCACCACTGTATTTTGCTATTTCTTTCTGAAGAAGTGTCTGCGTTTTAACACAATACTGGCGTCTGGGATTGTGTTCAGGTCGACCAGTTGTGCCTTCAAGAATCCGTTTCACGGCTAGTAAGCTTGCCTCCCATACACCGGCAAAATATCCGGGCAAATTACAGCCGTCCGTCGAACTGCTTGGCCTTGTATCTGCATCTTATTGTACAAAATCACTTCCGTTCGTACTCTTACAGCTACCGCATGTCACTAAGAAAATGGCGGTTTACAGTTAAGCTGCCGATGTAACCTCGCAGTGGTCGCTCGACGCGGATGGCCCTGGGGACGAGTCGTACCCCACACACACACACACACACACACGAACATTAAATTTCGAGATGGCGACACGCTTGGAGTCTTCAAATGATGCGATTTTGCTGCATTAGCGTCGTGATTATTTCCCTCACTTCGTTCGGGGATAACATTAGCACGGAAACCCTTCACTGGAAATCTCTCTGTGCATTCTTTGTGTTAAGTAGATAATAAAAGACAAACTTTCTCACAGGGCCTGTACCACGGCGGCTTTTATATGGATAACACTTCATGCTCCTCCCCACTCAGTAGTTTTTGCCCCCTAGAGGGGGAGCATTTTAATGACCTAATGAGATGGGCCGAACGGCGATTCAACTATCGTCCAAACGCCGACATAGAAGCTATTTGCATATTGCAAATAGCTTCAAAAATGCCCCACATTGCCCCACCATTCCCCGAGGGGGGGGGGGGGGGGGGGGTGGGGGTTACAACTGACTGGTGCATTACTCTCAAAGGGGCAACAGGGTTAATAATACCACTCAAGACAAGGAAACGTTGGCTCGCAGTAGCTAAATAGTCTGAATTCAATAGTACGGATATTGTGCTCATACTGAACTAACAGAGAAAGTCTAACATAAAACAACATCTAAACCCCTTACTGATTGTACAATACTGCATATACTCATTCCTGCCACAAACAACAGAAACAGAATGTTATAATCACACGTGCGAGGCGACGTGTGTATAATATTTCCGCATTCGCAGTTTTTGCAATGCATTGGACAATCATTTCTCTGCTTAAATTACCGTTTTTGTGACCAAAAACATCTTATTGAGATTCAAAAACTGACTAGCGTTCTCGGAGTCGTTTAAGACCGTGATAAGGTGAATGGTGGATCATTTAAACAGATATTAAAAGACAATACTCAAATATTTTAAATGGAAGGGGCTTTTGTTTTTTTTCCACACATTTTTTCGCCTGGGCATCTCCTAAGTGGGGTAAAAGATGTTCACAAAGCTTACTCACGTTCCCTTCTTTCTTGTCGACAATCTTCACAATCTCGGACACAGTTCTAAGTTCGGCTTCACGTAGTTTTCCGTTTCGTCTCAGAGTCAACTCCATCGCTTCGATTGGACTTTCGCCACCAGCCAAGTATCGAATGAAGCTCGTTATCTTTTTTTTGCCTCCTTTCCTCCTGAAACCCTCCTGGATAAGATCCACGATGTTTAGATCTAACTCCGGGGCATCCATTTCCTTTCTTTATCCAAAATAAGGCCGAGAAAACACAAGAATATCTCTTCTACATTCCACTCATGTCGGTGACGACCTCTGATTTGCCCCAAGGAATTATGGGAGACAACGAACATTACAAAGCATAAATTAAACACCAGCAGTCGGGGGTCAACCGTCTTCTCTCATCCCTCAATATTTTAGGTTGACTGTACACCGCAAGAGCATTAGGTGGTAGAGAGTAATGAGAAGTCGTTATCAATGCTGTGGTTTTTGAATTATCCGTTTTTCGATTCTCGGCTGACTCGTCGTAAAGCGGTCGGTCCAAAGCGGTCGTTCCACGCTACAGTACAAAAAGGGCGCGAAGTGTGAAGATGCCGAACGGTGAGTTCTTGTTCCTCGTCTTACCTTAATTTCGAAGGTGGTTGAGAGCTTTCTTTCGTGTGTGTGAATCTCATAAAGAAAAAGGATTGTGGATGAGCAAAATGTGATGCTTATTGAATCATGTTTGTCGTCAAAATTTGGGAAACAAATAATGGCGCCATTAAATAAAAGCACTTTTTGTACCGACGGTCAACAATAGGAAAGGGGACCTTCATCCATCGTTCAGTAATATGTTTGATACGATCAAGCAATCAGCTCCATTGCGGTTTAAGTTGTGTTCTTGGTATAAATACATGTAGCCCGAGTGACATACAGTGTGTTTGGATCTTGCAGACTAAGATGATTGCCAATTATGTAGTGCAAAATCCTGCGAGATCTTGTCTCTCGGATACTGGTCTCAGATCTTGGAGTGAAGAAATCCAGGAAGTACTTGATGAGCGATACCCACAATGGAAAGAACCCCAAAAAACAACCATGGTCCCACCAGTACTCTCATGCAAAAACGATCCAGGCCACTTGGCAGAAAAAAAGGTTTTCGACCTACTTAAGCTTATGGGCGAAACCAAAAAAGAGCCTATGTTTGTTATACATTCGCATCATTTCAGTGAACTGCCAGATGGAGTTGGTTCTGGCATTGCAAAGAAGTGGATAATCGGTGAGCATGACATTGTGGTGCTGCACCACAAATATGGCCCGATTTTCATGCAAGTGAAGGCTGGCAGCACACCAAAGGAGTATACAAAGGCAAAAGAACAATTGCGAAAGGATAAGCTGGCCACAGCAGCTTATTTAAGGAAGAACTTTGAAACAAAAGGCAAGGTGAGGAGGGAGAGTGCAAACGCTCTTTTTGATTATCCCGGCTTCGTGGTAATGCCAAACTGCTCAAAGGCAAAGTCGTCTGGTAGAGCAGGCCTTTTCAAAGAGGACTGTGAGAGTGTGGAGGCATTTATGTCTTGGTGGGACACAAATGTGAAGATGGACACTCCAACAGGAGGTTTCACCCAAGAAATCTATGAACACCTGGCGGAAAGGTGCGTGCTGTTTCTAGTTGATTGAATGGACTTATTTTGTTTCAGTTTTGGCTAATAAATATTGCACAGAGAATGTAATACACCTGTAGTCACATAAGTCACTTGTTCAAAAGAAATGTCTTAGTGTGCATAAGTGTGCATACAGAATATTATAGAGTCAATAAGATTGCATGAGGGCATGTAATATCCCAGTGTTCAGGCTAGCATCACAATGATCGATCAACCTCATGGCACCACACACTGTTTATGTACTTACCAGCGGCCATCTGGAGGGTGGGGGGTGACCCTAAGGAACCACCAAGCTTTGGCACAATGGGCTCTTTGCACAGGAACTGGCACAAGCTTTCAATCGAGGCTGCCCATGCAAAGCTGAGAATGTTACCTTGAACATTTGTGTATATAACTACCCAAATGAAACAAGTGCATCTCCTCTGTAGATGCCTTTGTGCACTTGAAATCCAGAGGTCCCAGGTTCAAGTCCTGCTCTGACCAGTAGCTCAATTTGCAACACGGTAGCCCTGAGTTCAAATCCTTGGCCCCATTATGTAAATAGCCAACTGGTTAGCCTTTTGACCAGTTGAGATTCTTAACAAAATCACACTACAGTTAACAATTATTCGCCGAAGTGGAGGTAAATAGAGGTGGATATTTACCGAGCCATTTCGGCGAGGTAAATGTCCACCGCTATTCACCGACACTGAGGCGAATGTTTTAGTATATACCACACAAGTTTAATAGCCAACTCCCAAATGGCTATTTTATTTCCGACTAAAGTGGGCAAAAATCGGGTTCACGCGCTATTTTGTTTTACCAGAAGCCGCCGGGAGGTGAATAGTACTTGATTTTCCGAGATTGAGGAGCCAATCAGAGCGCGTGAAAAGCACTATTCACTTGTGTGGTATATACTAATTTATGATATTTGGTTTCTGCATTTCAAGTCTCCCTAATTAGTGAGGAAATGCTAAATACATTGAGACTTAAATAAAGTGATTTATTTATTTTATTTTATTTAGAGTGATAGGAAACTCTCTTGTTTCATGTTTAGAGAATTTCATGCCAGGTTAGCCTCGCTTTGAATCCAAGATGGTGGCACTGTGCAATGAGCTGATGACATACAGTAAACCAATTTCTGCTACCCAAAGACAATATTTTTCATCAAAGCTTACCATTGTCTTGAAGATGCAAAAGTGATCCAATGCCCCTGTCCTGGGCTAAAAATTGGCAACTAAAGTCAACAAATCCTGCACTATGTCCCTGGGGTCACACCACCATGTGGCTGCTGAAGTGCATTAGTTATTCAAATTATCCAGATATTGCATATGTCAAACCAATGCTACTGTAATTTACATTGCTAATGTAGTATATTAGAGCAGTTTTCGCATGACTGTCGAAAGTGATCATGTGATTGCTTTGGTTTTGCGTTTGCTACGCTTTCCGATTGGTCCACATGAGTTTGTCAGCATGCTCAGCCAATCAGAGACAAAACCAAAACCAAAACCAAACACTTCTCACGCAAGCGATGGCATGTACTCGCACTGCTGATTGGAAAGTAAAACCAAACACAAGACCAAACGCGAATTACTTTGGTTTCCAATTGGCTGAACTGTGGTCTCTCAGTCTCTGTGATTGGCCTGTGTGATTACTTTGGTTTTGGTTTTCGACAGTCATCCAAAAATGGCTCTATGCTCTTAACACCAAATTATAGTTCTCACAAGTTCAGTCTGACAACACGGGTTTAGGTTTATGCTCTTGCTCTGACAGGGTATCTGATGGTCCATATGTAAATATTTATGATACATTTAGGAGTTGTAGTGTATGTTTTAGACTTACATGGCACCACAAATTTTACATTCACTTGCTAAATTATTTCACTGAAGTTCAGTACAAATCACTTGTTAAAATTGTGTCAAGCAGTGTTGCACTACAGGTTCAAGTTTATATTCTCCTTCAAGCCCTGTTTTGTAGGTAAATTTTATCATTTTCATATCATTACAATATATACTGTAAAAGCTATAATAAGCTCCCAGGTCCCAGTTCATGCAAAGCCCAATTAAGCTAATCCATGATTAACCATTTTTTTCCTTTGTCCTGTTAACGAACAAACTGCAAGAATTTGTTCAACGACCAACTAAAAAGATTCTTTTAGCTCAAAACTTATTTAAGCATGCTAAATTCTGAGCAAAACCTCCACTTTTTTCAGGCTTAAAAATGACAAAACATTTGCTGCCAACCCAGGATTAGCCTAATCGTCCTTTGAACAACCGGGCCATGGGGGTTATTTAAAAGTTGACCTTGTAGAGGAGGGGAGAGGGGGGCTAATTTAAAAAGATGAGATGACAACTGATTAATAAAATACTGTGATGTAAAACTAGACCATAGTGGGAAACATGTAAAGTTAAAAATCTGATATCACCAAGCATCTAATGCATGTCACTGATCTTGTTTCTCCACTTATTTGGAGCTCAAAAGTTGACAGAATGAAAATGGGGGGGGGGGGGGGGGGGTGCTTATGTATATTATAAAAAAATTACCTTGTAGAGATGGGGTGGCTTATAGTCTGGAAATGTGTTTTGCCTTTGCTAATTGCTTTTGCTAATTGTGACATTCATTGCTGTTTGTCTTTTTACCTAGGTTTGTTGGTTGCCCTGAGAAAGTTCCATTCCAGTCTGAACGCATTGATGAAACCTGTGAAAAATTAGATATTGCCACAAGAGAGCAGTGGAAAGTCATGCGACAAACCCAAGCTGAGCAGTGGATAACAGGCCCTGCTGGAAGTGGTAAAACTTGGTTGCTGCAGGAAAAGGTGGTGGAATTAGCTCGCCAAAGCTTAATTTGTGATAACGAGACAAAAATCCTTGTCTTGTGCTATCATAGGCCACTAGCTCAACATCTGGAAAATCAATTCCAGATCAGGCTGCAGAATCATCTTGCACAGAAAGCAAGCACTGAATCTGTAAGCTCCGTGATACATGTTATGACGTATGAAAAGTTTGTAAATTTTTATTTAGGCTCAACCCAGAATTTAGATGATTATAATAAGAAAGAGTTAATTTCAAAGCAGTATACTGCCTTAAAGATGGGCAGTGCTCCAAAATGTAGTTATCAACACATATTTGTGGACGAAGGCCAGGATCTCTATGGCATTGTGTGGCCAGACATCCTAAAACATTACCTTCAGAAGTGTGAAGATGATGATGAGTTATTGGAGCCTCACTATTTCTGGGTGATGTTTGACTCAAGCCAGACTGTTCAGCCTACTGCTGACAATTTCAGGCACTTCAGAAAGTATTTAAGAGGGGCAAGCAAATTGACAAGAGTGTTACGTAACACTGGAAACATATTCAATGTCTCCCAACGATACTATGACTCAGAAGTGTGCCCAGAAATCGAACTTGGGCATGGTGTAGCTGGACCTGAAGTCACATACGATGATTCCCTTCCTGATGCAAATGAGAAGATAAGGCTGAACAGAGGCTCCGTGATAGTGGCCCAGCACATTCAAGAGCTTCAGAAGGAAAGGGTGCAGCCAAAAGACATATGTGTCTTGACCACAGAGGTGGCAACCCGGGAAAGCCTCTCTGTAGAATTGCTTGAGAGAGGATTAGAATGTCAGAATGCAGAAGATCCCTTGGCAACAGGTCAACAGTGCATCATTGTAGAAAGCATTAGACGCTTCAAAGGATTGGAATCAAAAGTTGTCATACTCTTTGATCCAACAACTACAAAGACAAGAGGACAGTTGAAGGAACTGTTATACTCAGCTTTAACCAGGTGCTTTTGTCTTTTAGTTGTTGTAAGCACCAAAAGTGGTTGTGAACTGATCAGGCATGCAACAGAAAAGCAGTGGACACCAAGTCGAAAGCGTCAACTGAAAGAAGAAAATGAAGCCACAGAAGGCAAGAGGCTTGTTTTCGAATGAAAATGAGGACAGATTCTTTTTAAGGATTCTACTACTGTATGAAAGCCTTCTTTGAAAGTCACATGCTGATTGTGGCATACTTGGAAAACTAACATTTTTTTTATGCCACAAAAGTGATAAATTTGAAAGCTTTTACGGTTGATTGTTTAGCCACCATTGGTAGAACAGTACGAAATTGTATCTTATATGTATAACCAAAGAGAATGATAAGAAGACAGCTGTTATTATATAGGTTTTATTTTCGTGCGAAGTCTGGTCAAAGGGAAACTGTAAACTGCACCATACTCACATATGCCAAGTAGTCAGGCTCTTTGCAGGTCTCTTCATTTCAATTCAAATCATAATAATTGAGGAGCTCTGTGGAAAACAATCTATGTGACGATTTTCATTGTACAGGATTTGAACTTTTTATAGCAGTATTATTACTATGCATGTTTACATAATTTTCAAAGTTCATACTTGAAACAGTTGTAATGTAGAACATTTTAAATAGTCCTTGTCAAATATAAGGAGTAATCCCAATGAATCAAGAGTACTCGGGGAAACTAGGAATGTTTTTAGGTTGCATGAAATTCAGCCTATGCAAAGGTCTTCAATCTATGTGGGGAGTGTTTGCATCTCCTATGCCCAAAGGGTAAATACATTAAGCTATGGTATGTGTTTCTTTCAACTGTATATTTTTGTAAGAAAGTTGTGTGACAACTTTTTGTTTTTATTAAAAATTTAGAAGCAATTTAAAATAGCACTCAAGGGACTGACCCTCCCTATAAAATTGAGGTATACAAAGTATTTTGATAAAATTTATATTTAGAAAAATCACTTATCAGGTAATAAAATTTTACAGTTTTACATTTTACAGCATTTTTACAGTATGCTGGTAATAAAATATTAGTTTGATAAATAACCATATTGGTTTGCTAAATCTGTGTACATATACATATTTGATTGTCACTACTGTTACTGTTCACTGAGATGCATGTTATAGTTTTGTGTGCATTATTTTTTTCTTTCTTCCTTTCTTTTTTTTACATTCTAATATTGCCTCTAGAAAAGAGGGAGGCCTTTTTTCTGTGGAGCTTGTATTAGTGCAAAAGGAACAATAAAGTAGTCAAATTACTTTAAAAAGCAAAGCAGGCAACATGTATTGAAATAGATGTGTTTACTGTACAAATAAAGAGATCTTGCACATTGATTCAGTGTGGTACGTTCTCATTATTTCTTAGTGCTGTTTGCAAGTGAAGGAGGGGAAGGTGGGCTTGTGCTATCGATTATCTTCAATATTGATCGGTACATTAAAAATACTACAGAATACTTTGCACTTTTTGGAGGCATGTAGTGTAGCTAGAACAATTGATTCGTTGTGGTAAGTTCTCATTATTCCTTAGTGCTGCCTGAAAATTAAGCTTTAATGCATTTGGAGAGGAAGGTGGACATATGTGCAAGTTTCAATTGATCGGTACATAAAAATACTACATAATGCTTCGTAATTTTTGGAGGCATGCAGTGTACCCGGAGTATCGGTCAGTGTAAAATGCAGACTGGGAACAAAATGAAATTAATAATAAATGTTTTTTCGAATAAATCCTGATGATTTAGTGTAGCTTCACCACCCCTCTCCCCAAGTTTTTGAAGAAACTATTCCTGATACGCAGCAGCTTCACTGAATTTCAGTGTTGTGGCTCTTCACAAGGCCAGTAGTATTAAGCAGGGAATACACTACAAAAACAACAGGATAGAAAGCTGGTTTGCGGAGATATCTTGTTGCGTATTAACTGTTTACGAGTGTTGTTACAAGTCCGACATAATTTTGTACAAGTCGAGTTCAGTAATTTAATGGACTACCCCACGTTACAACGTTACCATAAGTTATAACTTACCTTAAGAAGTGTGTTTACTAGCCCGCAAATGTGCCCGCGTTCCATACCGCTGACTCTGTGCGGCTGCGCAATGCATTTGTCAGCTCTGTCGTCGGCGGGAACTTCCTCCGGTCCGTGGCGTCACACCACGGTCCGTGCAGGCTGTCCTTTGTGTATGTATGTCCATATTAACGATCGAATGGACGGTTATGGTTTCTAGGTGGTTTTGGAACGGTTCTTATCGAAGGTCAGTAAACTGTGCCGTAATAAAATCAGTATTACAGTGAAGTCTATCAAAGGCGGACATGCACCCTCGGGACTAGTAGCATAGAGAGAGTTCAGTTACAGGAAACCAAGTGAAAATCTGCATGTTGCCCGCCTTAGAGAGTTGTCCTCTAATAGAGAAAGTGAAAGTTGACTGTAATACGTATTCAGTGTCCCAGTGTATCCAATAGGTCATTCCATTAATTATCCTCCCCCCCCCCCCCCGGAAGACAAGATTCTGACAAAGGAAAACTTCCAAAAATAACAATGGATTTTTTTTTCCGAAGGGGAACACAATTCACAAATCTCAATTCCGACAGGTTAATTTTCTTTATTTATTTTTTTTCCGTGAGGCGCTTTTTTCAGATTCTGATAGGCCTTTCACAGATGTTTCAAAGTTTGTCCTCCATAGGGGGAAAGGGAGGAGGAGGGGGTCAGAAAGTTAATGGCATTATCCAGTGTATATGCACATGTTGGGTGACTCCATATCTAAAGACTCGTGTATTTGCTTGTCTTGGAATTCCTTTAGGCTTTGTGATGCTTCCAAATACATTTGTTCAAAGTATTGCAAGATGCTCGCTGTCTGATGATGGATGGAGATTCTGGGATGAAGAAATAGAGGCGCGTCTTAATGACGATTATCCAGGATGGCAGAATCCTCAAGGAACTACAATGGTTCCCTCCGCATTTCCATTCCGGAAACTATCATGTTGTGATGGTGTAATTCGTGGCGAAGAAGCAGAAAAAAGATTCTTTGATTTACTCAAAGAATTTGGGAGCCAATCCAATGAGCCAATGTTTGTTGTGCATAGCTACCAATTCCTTGATGAGGTAGTTAACGGTCTTCTGGTTTATGGTGAGCATGACTTTGTGGTGGTGCATCACAGAATTGGGCCTATTTTCTTCCAAGTCAAGGCAAGTACATCTATTGGCAAGTTTGGAGGGTGTGCACTAGCAAAAAGGCAGCTGAAGAAAGACAAAAAAGTCACTATCAGCCATCTTAGCAAGTTTTTTGGTCAAGAACTAGCTACAGATATAGTGTCTCGTTGCCCTAGCTATGTCGTATTGCCCAATTGTTCAAGGCTGCTATATCCTGAAGCTGTGGGTCTATTTCAAGAAGATTGTAGAGATGTCCAAGCATTCTCAGAGTGGTGGAAAGCAATGGTTAATGTGCATCCTGCAGCAACAGGTTTCCCACAGGAAATTTTTGAACATCTAGTAAAGAGGTACATGCTGCATTTTCTGATTTTGAGGGCCCTCTAGCCTGTGCTCTCCCAGGGGAGGGGAGGGGAGAGGGTCTGGTTCAAACACAGGAGGAAGAGTGGGGAGGAGATGGGAAGAATGATGAATCTCCTACCCATTCCCCCTCCTCGCATTTGGACTCAAACCAGGCAGGACCCCCTGGAGAGCCGCATATGCAGACTAAGGATTCTCATGAAAAGCACCTGTGGATGATGAGGCCTTCCTCATTATTTATATTAGTATATTAGGTTCAATATTAAAACACCAACCTAAAATAAATTTAATTAGGGTGGCCCTCTAGTGTATAACATTCACAAGAAATAACTTACTATACAACCAAGCCTATTATAAGACTTTGACTTTTTTAATACAAAAATACATTTTCGTATCAAAAGCCCTCTAAAATATAACTACACTCAAACAAGATAAAAATTTGTTTGAAAATTTCGAAGAGCAAAATCTATACTCTCATAAATTATGTACTTGTTAATAAAAGTACAATGTAGATTTTGTAATTTCAGTTGTACTTTGTACACCATGTGTAAAATGAATATTGAATAGATTATAATGTCAATTTGCATTATTTTGAAAGTACAGCTAGACAGTTTCTGATCACAATCACTGTTTTAGTGCATGATTGAGCTAACTCAAATCACACTTTGCCCTCAAGGGATTTATGGCTGTTATAAATTATGTAAGAAAACAATTTTAATTTCAAAAGCATTCAAGACTTGCATCAATAATCAATATAATTCCATGAAGCTGCTGGTAGTAGTACTGGTCACATAAAACTAAAAACAGACACATTTATGTGCCTGCATGCGTTCTGCACACATAATTATGCATACAACAGATTTGATTGTTTTAATATGTTTGTATTTTTCTGACAGGTTTGTTGGCCAGTTGCACACAAAACTAGACCCACCAAAACGATTACCTGATGGTATTGGTAAACCTTGTCGCTCAGTGGATCTCCTGACAACAAAGCAGCTAAAAGTTTTGTTGGGTGCCTCTCCAAAGGAGTGGATCACAGGTCCAGCAGGCAGTGGAAAGACGTGGCTGCTTCTGGAGAAAGTTGTCAAACTGGCCAGTGATGACCCAAATGCCCAGATTCTTGTCTTGTGCTACAGCAATCCTCTCTCTCAGTATTTTCGGAAGCAATTTCACATAAGATTGTCTTACTTAAAATGTACAAGTCGATTTAATTGCACCTATTTAGGCATCACTGTCATGACTTATGATAAATTTTTATTTCATCGCCTGGGTATATCAATAGCCTGTAAAGAACTTCAGAAGCAGCACCTTATTGAAAGTGCATGTCTCAAATTCAAACTGCATCTGGAATCACCCAGCCGCACCTATGATCACATATTCATTGACGAGGGGCAGGATTTGTATGGTAGATGGCCTGAGCTCCTACACTTTTTCCTTCATGAGAAGGTTCCTAGCCCATATTATGGTGACTTTGTGCCCACCTATTTTTGGGTCATGTATGACCCAAATCAGCATGTGGAGACCTCTGCAGATCACTACGAAAGCTACCAAGAGCAGTTGACAAACTCTATCAAGTTAGCACGAGTTCTACGCAACACAGAAAATATCTATGACTTGTCCAAGAAGTACTACTCTGCGCCTGCAGATCTGTGTCAGGAGTTTAAGCTTGGGCACAAGGTAGCTGGCCATTGTGTCTTCTGGGACACCTCGCTTCCTGATGAAGTTGGAAATTATGCAGAGGCAGGTTCTGAAATAGTGAACAGGCATGTACAAAAACTAATTGTGCACAACTGTGTAAAGCTGAAAGATATCTGTGTTCTGACCAAAGATGTGACCACAAGAGACAGTCTGACCAAAGAACTGAAGAAGTTAATACCATGTCAGGATGCAGAGTACTACATTCAAAGAAATGATAGAGCTGTGATTGTTGAGAGTATCCGCAGATTTAAAGGTTTGGAGTCAAAGGTGGTGATTCTATTTGATCCAGTGGATGCCAAGACCCCACAAGGATGGATCAACGACCTTCTGTACATTGCGTTATCACGATGCTTCTGCTACTTGATCATTGTGGGCACCAAAACTTGTTGTGAATGTATCAAGAAAAATGACTTTGCAGACTTGGTGTAAATCAACACCATGTGTTCTTTCTGAACACCAAACTTTGGGCTGCACAGGCATGAATTAAAAGGACAGTCAGGTGGACAATCCAGTCAGCACTCAAAAGCACTAAGACTTATTTGTACTAAATCTTAAAAATAGGAAAGTTTTTAAGATTTATGGATAATTTCCATTTGTTAAGCAAATTTGCTTAAGTGTATGAAATTGTCATGTCAGAATGGCAATAGTGATGTTTCATGCCAACCGGAGATCTGTTGCTTTTGCACATATAAAGCAGACCTTCAAATTGTGGTTGGTACATTAGCATAAGAATAATTGTAAAGTTTGTTAACATTAACTATCGTTAAAGTCAGAGAATGTACTCGTTGTAAGTGAAACTTTTGCGGTTTTTGCTTGCTTTCCAAACTTGCGTTGTCAGTTTTGAACTCATTTTACACGAACTTTTTGTGTATTTAATAGATAAAAGTCGTATATAGTTTAATTTTGGTGTGGTGCTTTGAAACCTTTATATTCCGTCTATAAATAGACCACGAAAACTGCTACACATGTCACGCGAGAACTTAGACTGCAAGCAGTTCTTCCTTTTCCTTCAAGATCGTATTTCGTGAGCCCGGTCGCAAGTGCAGAAAAGTATTGGGGACTGAGCCTTCCCATTTCCCGCGCGCAGCCGTCGGTGTTTCGGCGCCCGCGATCCTCCCCACCTTGACGCCGAAACACGGACGGCTGGGGACTGAGCCTAGAAATGGGGCGCGCCTCGCCTCGCTCTCGTGCGGGGGGAAAAGAAGGGACTGCTCGCAGTCTATCGAGAACTATGATCTCTCTCTCTCTCTTTCAGACTAAAGCGAAGGTTTTTTTCTGCCATCTCCACTCCCGTCCGTGAACTTTGTTGTTCTGCGCGTATTTAACCATCGTTGTTCTCAGCTGTAATGCTGTATTACTGCGTTAAGCGGACTTGCACCCTTGGCAATATTGTGGAGTGTTCACTCCCAAGCAAGGGTTTCCGCTAGCCCCCCTCCTCCTTTGCTTAACCCAGGCCGCCAGCATCCGTGCTAACTAGAATTTGTTGCGAGCTGCTACCTGAGTTCAGCGATAAAGCTTCCCAAATCACTCCGGCTTGAGCAGGCTGCACAATTTATGCCGCAGCACCAGGTGGTGGCCATACTCGGCGAGTGTCGCAAAAAATCGTCATAGCGAAGTCAGCTGCTGAGTTAACACAAACAAATTGGCATAATCTCTTGTTTAATTTATGACTAAAGATTCGTTCGAAATATAGAAACGGCCGCGAGAGCTCTAGCTTGCTAAACGGTTCAAAACTCAGTTACGCCACCCGGGTCAAACGAGCCGAAAGGTAAGAGCCCTCTAACTAAGCTATGTCGTTCATATCTTATAAAAGTGTTTGACAACGGTACCAATTTTCATGTTTTACACCACTTATTATAATGCCAATGAATCGTAGCGAAAAAAAATACGTGAAAAAGAATACCGTTATAATGTTATTTTGCCCTCACACCAAGTAACTTCGGAAGGTTGGGGGAAAAACAAGTGATTAACCATAGAAAGACGAAGACCATATTGTCGGTATCACCGGCAAAAAACTGAACCCGACTCATGCACCGTTGTCAAGTCAGTATGCGGGTTTTCTGTTTTCATAATACACTATGATTACTCAGTGTCGAGGTTTTTCGACTGAATACCTCAGCCATAAGTTCGGCGCGAAAAGCGAACGCGGAACTCTCTGGAGCCTTTAGTCAATTGACTTCACAGTTTCATGTGAAAACGGCACGAAATGGTGACGGTTTGCCCTCGCATTCATGCGATGCCGGAAGAGTTGAAAACAGCATAAAATGAAAACGGAATATTTGCCGTGGTAAAGAAAATGGAACTCTAACCAGCATCGTGTGCCGGTTAACAGTCTGTACGCGCGTTTTTTGTTTATTGATTTACTTATTTTTTCGCTACAATAAGCTAGCTCACACTGCGAATGACCGAATTCGGTAATGAAATATAGTCATCAATTCAGAAACACTGTCAATATGTTTTGAAAACGCTTCCCAGTTTCTGTTTCCAGGGCAGAGAATTTAGGAAGTGGGATTCGCACCACCGCACTTTTTGTGTGCAGTGTAGAACACGCGACCATTGCCAACAGGATAGCCAGTGTAATTATGTTACGCATTGTCACAGTACTCAATTACGAGTTGCTGATGTGCACAATTTATTGGCATTAAATTCTCTAGCTTGCATCTATTTCGACTCAAACGCAGTTAACACAACGAAGCAAAACTCGGAGAACGGCAGGTGGTCCGGTGTTTTTTAGCCGTGCACGCCAAAAGTGGGTGGAACGGTGACGCAATTGTCATCTGAGCTTTTTAATTGTTAATATTTATTTTTATTCCGCATTCGATGCCTCTTAAATTACCGAGAAGTCAAACTGACAAAACCTAATAGCTGTGACCCAGATCGAAATGGAAATAAAAATAATAAAATCAATGGTATAAACGTTAGAAGAACATGAGTTGCATTGCATCCTTTTTACTACCCATCCAGACTAATCGACATTATGATTTCCGTCTAATACAAAATTTGGAGCTATTGTTCTATATCGTGAATTGAAAAACCTAGAAATAAAACAAAATCGATCTGTGTGACTTTGAACTGACCGTAATGATTAATTTGCCGCCTAATCAAAGTGACTTCAGACAATTTGTACTGCACCTTCTAGTGTGTTCGACTTTCCAATAAAACTTCGGTAATCAATGGTTTTGATCGGAATGACTCTGCAATCAATTATTAAATTTTGTTTATTTGGATCAGCCATTTCGTATTCGCAAAAGCAATTTAAAATTTAAAATTTGCACAGCTACATGATTTTTTTATTATTATTTCGTGACTAGCGTCCAGCCGTTTATAACTATAACAAGGTACCAAAACAAGAAGTCACGAAAATAAGAAAATTGCTTGGACAGGCTGTGGTTTTCTCCAGGTTTGATAAAAGAGCACATATGTTTACTCATTCAGGTCAACACTACCGCGGAAATTAATACGTTCTCAACGTCACAAATTAACAATGGTCAGCGGCGTCGCCATGGCCATATTATTTGGTCAAGAGTTCCAAGTGAATTTACTTAGGCCCAGGCTTTCGAACAGAAGTTAAACTCACCTTTGACCCGGTTTTTCGGAAGCCGATTAAACTAACCTCCGATTAACCGTTAATCGGCGATTTAATTTAATTTCTTAATCCAAGGAAAGATTTCCAGGTGGTTGACGAGCCACATGTCAAGATCCAGGGACCATCAGGGAACGATTTCGTGAATATAATCGAAACGTTTTTATTCTAATGACAATTCCGTTGTCATGGAGCTCTCCTTTTTTCGCGCGCCCAGACTTACTTTGGTACGGGCGCGCATCCAATAATAAGCGATTACTGGGGTTGAGCAAAATATCGTGATTTGCGGGCGCAGAGGCAAATATATGATCTGCGAGACACTGGCAAATCACGATGTTTTGCGATAACCGAGTTCGATATTTGTTTTATCAATCGAGTGAGCTTGCGTTGGGAAGCGCGCGTTGTAACGAAAACGAGTTGCTATGTTCACACAGGTGGAGAAAATTGCGCATGAGCAGAATAGTATCTGCAGATGAAACGCCGAAAACAGTAGCGCGCATTAGCAGATACTTATTTGTAGGCAGTTATTTAGGTGACGTAGCAGTCTCTCGGCCAATCGAAAGAGAGGAAAATAACAGGTTCTATTTATATTTATTCCTTTGTCCCCGAAAAATTCACCGTGGCTTGGACCGATTTAACACGAAGTTAGCACTTAACCTCCTTTCGAACAACCGGACAAGAACCGTCTTTCTTGTGCACAACTTATCTTATACTGAGATGCATATCGAGTTTCTTAGCTGGGCTCTTGACTGTCGAAACGTATTCTTTTGTTCATTGACCTCAACAGGAAGTGTCACTCTTTGTTAGCTGCATTGCGTGACGCATAACAAACTGCATTGAATTATAGATGCCTGGGGTCAGATTAATGAACAAAAGAATACATTTCATCTATCGATTTAGAAAGAGCACCCTGCTGAAAAAACCTTTTGACTTTGCACAATGGAAACGTGGGAAAATGTCGCAGAGACGTGAAATTACTTCGTTGCTGTGGTTGACAAAGTCAAGAATGGAATGGTCGATTTGAAGGGCGCACATGACAGTTTCTAGAAGTTTTCTAATTATTTAAAAACGTTTTTCAATTGATGTTTCAGGGTGACCATTTTCTTTCCCACGAAACTGCACGGCGGGTGAGAGAGTCACGCGACCAGTAGTAAAAAATCAACACGAACTCTTCTTTGTGATGTCGGAAGACGAAGTGACGCGTCAATTCTCACCGAGACTCAACTCCCAGCTTTGGACTGTAAACGCTGGTGTGATATTCGTAAAGCCCGCACCTTGCGCCGAGCAACCAAGCGCCAATGGCGTGACCAGAAACGAACGCCAGAAAGTTCCACTGCACGTGGCCGTAACAACATCACTGGCCGGGGGGAATGACTTTCATCAGGAATCGCAGGCTTTAACGACAACGAAGGGAGAAGAAGTGAATTCGGCCGTGAACTCAACTTCTATGGCAGAGTCTCGCGGAAAGATTGACTCCATCTCGGGCGAAGACGATGTTGAGTGTCGTATTTGTCAGATTGGCGGCGAAGAAAGACTCATCAGCCCGTGTAACTGTGCTGGATCGGCAAAGTGGGTTCACGAGGGTTGCCTCGTCAAATGGTTTCGAGTGTCAGGAACTTCAAAGTGTGAATTGTGCTCGCAAAATATTACAATCAAGAAAAGCATCAAGCCGCTTCGACAGGTAAGTTGTACCACATTGATGGCTGCTGTTTAATAGTTTCTCTGGAGCGCCTTCGAAAATTGTCAGTTCCTCCGCCGAGTGCGTTTTTACTTTGCCTCTTCCTAGTATATGAAACTGGAGGCAGAGATGTGTCACTGCTGAAACCCTTTTACGAACTTGGTAATAAAAGCTGCGCTAATGAGTCAAAGCGCTAATACAGCCGGCTCTTAATTTATACACGACTTGAAATAATATTACGTAACTGAAGAAAAAAAATCCAAGTCTGTGGCAATCTCTGTTTTGCAACTCAAATAATTTGAAAAGTCGCCTTCTTTTCCTTTCTTGTGGTGTTTTTCTTTTCTGTACTTCGCGCATACACGCCGCACCTGCTCTTAACCGAACCGTTTCTAAACGCTTTTACTCCAAGTCCAAGCCAATTAACGCGAGAATATTAAAAACAGTGGCCTTGACAGTTCTAGGAGTTTCATGCTTCTACGCGGGTCACCCTGGCCAGAATTTTTTTTGCCTGTCCATTTTCCGTGTCGTGCGAAAAAGGACAGGCAATTGCTCATAGTCAATCGGCGGTTTGAAACGGTGAATTTGATCTCAGGGTTCGATAAATTTGGACTACGGGAGGCACGATCTCACCTAGTAAACTCCCCACCGAGAAATCACACATCAAATGAAGTCGAGCCTTCTTTTGTCTATCTCAATTTTGTGCAAGATGACTTTGGGAGCATATTCAAACACACCTCAGAAAGATCAATTTACTTGAGAGAGTTCTGGAAGTAAATAGTGTACTCCCATTCACCTTGGCACATTTAAATTAGTGTCACACATTTCGCACAGTCACGCAATAAGCCCAAAACGTTTCAAATCGGCGAAGTGTATCATGCGCAGGCAAACAACACAAGGGAAATTAGAGAGGCGAGGTGGGAGTGAGACACCGAGAAATGTAGCACTTTTTGAAGGCGCACTCTCTTGGCACTATCTAGGACGAAACTAGAGGAATACGTCACTTCCTTTGGTCAGCGTTGTCACCATTGTCCATTTAACAAATTGACGTCAGTTTGTTTTTTACAATAACAAACTCAAGCGACGAAGCGGGGAAAATACGCAAGAAAACTGATTTTGTTCGATTTGACTGAAAGATTGTCAACAACTTTTCTCGCTTTCTAATTGGTCGAGGTTAAAATTCAAGACATTTCATTGGCCAAAAAGTGACAGCTTGACGTGAGCATTTTGCGCGTGCAAAATCAAATCTGTCAAAGAAGTTGTAAAGAAATGAAACTAGACGTTTTTCTGCTGCGGTTTTCTCGACAATTTCAAGACAAAGCTCAAGGAGTTCGCCTCTGGACACTTCTGGTTCTCTACTTCAATTGCCGACTGTCGCTTTTGCGAGAATTGAGGTAAAATTGAAGCTGAATTCACATTCATCGTCCAAATCAATGTCGTCAGCACTCGATTGTCCTCGTATTGATGATGAAAATTAGCCAATCACAAAGCGAGAAACTGACGTGTTATTGTAAAAAAAAATCTTCCACGGCACAACGTACGCTTTGGAAAATGCAATGACGAGTTTCATGGCCAAGACTTGTAGTTTTCGAGCCTTACACTGCATTACAAAATTTTCTTGACTCCATATTTTTGTGCAATTACCACTCACGACCGAAAAATGTATTACCAGAGTATTCGGAATACGGCGGAATAAGAATGCCGGAATAGTATTATCAATCAATCAGAACGAGTATTCCGGAAACGGTCTCATTTCGGAAAAGTTTACCCGGAAGCTAACTGAGAGAGTGTAATAAGTAACGTAAAAAGAACACGTTTAATGGAGCATTTCGCTCTAACGAAGAAACCGGTTTCGGAGTGATTCTGTTCAACCCCCCACCCCCCTTGAAGGCGGAATGTCAGCCAATAGAACATATACTGTATTGCGTCATTTCGGAACGTCAAAAAGAATGCGCCCAAAATAACTAAGAAATATTTACAAAGAGCACCCTGCCGCCTTTCCCACCAATATAGAAGCACACTCGACCCCCCTGACATTCTCTTCTTTTTTCACAGTGGCGTTGTCCATCTGTCAGCATAATCGGGGGACCATGTCAAAAAGTAGACATATGGTATGTGTTCCTTACGTTGTTTAGCCTTTGTACACTTACTGGTTTCGCTATTTTTCAAGTGAGTATTAAAGCCAACGACGCGCAGACCCTGGGAGTGTTTGCCGTCATCTACATTCTCTGCGGTGTGATGATCATCGCCAGGATTCGCCACTTTTACCTTTGGTTTGTATACAGAAGTTTCTTCTGGCAAAAGTGGAAAACACTCAACGAGGAATGGACGTTGACTCACAAAGGACCAATCTGTGAAATTGTATAGCAGTCTGACTTCAGCCCGAAGACTCTCCGAAGACAGTACGGAGTTCGCGGGCAACCCTCAGAAACACTAGGAAATTTGCCAACGCCTTAAATTGCCTTCCTCTGTAGTTTTGTACCATGTGATTCATACTTCTCCACATGCTGAAGTACTAGTTAATGAATATTATTGTATTGGGTCGAATAGGCGGAGATTCTCTGAGGTTTTACTTATCCGGAGTTTTTGTGTACATATATCTGAAAATGAGTAAAAAGCTGGTTTTGTTTCCCTAACACGAAAAATCGTAATAAATCGACGGCAAAATAGGTAAATAACTCTCTTAGGACAACTGATTAAACAAGTCGGATGGAAGTGGATTGCATATATTGCTTCCCTGACATTAGAGGATGTGGATGACAAGGGTTTTTATAGTGTCAAAAACAAGAACTCCGCGAATTTTATGTCATGTTATAGATACGAGCGAGGCAAATCAACGTTTTAATTAGTTGATCAGTTATACTCCGGCTCATTGTCTGGGCAGTTGGTCAGCGTTCATCACCATTACTATCTAACTCGGATAAAGTTTCACCTCGTGTGCAAGCCTGGCCCGTTTTTGGATGACTGTCGAAAGTAATCGTGTGATTGCTTTGGTTTTACGTTTGCCACGCTTTCCGATTGGTCCAAACAAATTTTAGCAGCAGTCTTGGCCAATCAGGAGCAGTTTGGTTTTGGTGCTCTTCAGAAAATGCATTGAACTAGAGCTGTTTTCGGATGACTGTCGAAAGTAATCGTGCGATTGCTTTGGTTTTGCGTTTGCTACGCTTTCTGATTGGTCCACACAAGTTTGGCAGCCTTCTCGACCAATCAGGAACAAAACCAAAACCAAAACCAAAACCAAAACCAAACACTTCTCACGCAAGCGATGGCGTGTACTTGCATTGCTGATTGGAAAGTAAAACCAAACGCAAGACCAAACGTGAATTACTTTGGCTTCTGATTGGCTGAACTGTTTTCTCTCAGTCTCTGTGATTGGCCTGTGTGATTACTTTGGTTTTGGTTTTCGACACTCATCCGAAAACGGCTCTAACTTGTAGTAATGTGTCTTAGTTTGTGTTTTTTGGCTCGGGGTTTGGTTTTACAAGTATTGCAAGTAACTACAAATTGCTATCGTTTCCACGGTTTTGTTCGATGACCGATGACTCCAAATAAGATGATCGCACGGTCAAAACAGCATGTTTTGTTTTTGTGACGATGGCGCCCATGTTTGTGGTACTTCATTTCTACTATTGACGCAAACATAACGGCGATGTCTTTGTATCTGAATCTCCAAGGAATGACCATCAATTGAAAGTTTTAACGGCTAAATGAAAAAAAAAAAAAAAAAAAAACACGAAAACTCATCTAGTTATACATATTTCATCAATTTCAATCTTATAGGTGTACATATTTAAAATCACTGGGACATGTTACAGTTTACTGAATATGTATGGTTAATGTTCTACAATTCGTTCCACGTTCTCAGTCTAGCCAGGACCAAAAGTGCTGTGTTTTTAATAACTACATTGTCACAGATTATCATTGAAGATCTGTTTACAATAAATCCAATAAATACTCTACGAAGGCGTGGACTTTTCTCTTATGACGTTACTGCACGTGATGGAGATTCAAAATGACGGCGGTAACGCTGTTACGCAAGTGAATCTGCCTGGAATTTTATCTAAAAAAAAAATTCTTACAAACAGCAAAAGTCCGTCATACATCTGTGCCATTTTGATTTCCAAGTTATTTTCCCCATTCCATCCCAGGTGGGTGAAAGAGCCTGAGACGAGTATGACACATTTGGTGTGAGGATGATGCAGTTTTTACTATACATTTACAGTCAGATGCAATTATCTAGCATCATTAAGTATTAACAGGTTGAGCAATAACACTGGGCTGCTCTTGTTGTTGGTGTATTTACAATATAACGTGGTCTTAACAAACTTACGACAGCAAACATCGCAGATCAGCCAAAGAATAAAGCCACTTGCAGTTGAGTTTTAACCCTTTCACTCCCAAGAGTAATCAACTTCAAGTTTCTCCTTCAGTTTTCCTCCAGAAATATATCATACAGCGAGGAGAACTTGGCTTTTGATAACACCGCTCAGTTGAAAGCTGATTTTAATATCAATTCTCGCTAAATCATTCATACATTTTCTTCTTAAAATGTTGGGAGAGTCTGTATTTTGAGCTTTCATCTGAGCAAGGTATCCAAAGCCATGTTCTCCTCATTGCATGGTATATTTCTGGCGAGAGATTGAAGGAGAAAATTGAAGTTGATTCATATTTTTTACCACAAATATATTTAACAATGAACGTGGCATTTGGTAGCGTACTGTTGTCAGCCTTCAAATGAATAGTTTGCTTGTTCCCTGAAATGTATCTGAATTTAAGGTGCCATCAAGTTTTAGCTTTCGACTCCGCAGGCACCACAAACTGGGCACAGCTGTTTCCTCAGTCCATCAACCCCCCTTCCCCCTCCCCCCCTCTCCTTGCCCTCACATTCTGTCATGAGACATTTGCTTGAGTGACCTATCGACACTTAGTACTATGAGGCCTGGGGTTGATCCGGTTGTTCGACAACCGTAAGTTTCTTCTTCTTATCCAGCAACAGCAATGCCTGGTGGGCAGCGGTCTTCAGGTCTTTGTGGACGAAGCCCCGCGGGTAAGGATGGTCGGCCAGCCAGAGGTCCGCTTTTCCCGCCAAAAGTGCCCACTCCACGTGGTATTGCAGCCATTCACGGTGTAACCACGCCAACGCCAACGCGGTTCCCCAGAGCTGTTGTCCGTCGTCACACGTGTCGGAAGCCAGTAGTTCTCCGAGTTCACCAGAAACGTACACGCTACCATCGGCCAGCGGCGATGCCTCTAAGAGACTGTGCAACGACAACTTAAAAATGTCCGCGAAGGACAGGCTTAGTGCCCAGCTCCCTTGCGCGGACTGCAAGCAGGCGAGGCGCACGAAGCCAAAATGCTCTTGATGGCCGTGGTTTAGCAGAGGTGAAGACCTTCCACGGCACAGAGGATTCCCTTTACCCTTGATGGACGCTTGTCTTTCTCCCACTACATATCTTGTCAATAGACAAGGAAGTCTCTTTGGACTGCGGGAGACTTTGGGCGAGCCTGTCCCTGATTTAAATACAACCTCCTCTCTCCAGCTCTCCGGTGTGCCCGTTCTTTCCAGACGGTAGAAATCCACAGGCTCTTCTTCAGGCCCCACAGATCTATTGTCGCTGCCCTCGGCCGTCTCTGGCAGGGATTCTTGGTCGCTGCCCTCGGGACTGGGGAGACGGCGTCCCAGACCACTTGTGAAGCCTAATTTGCTCTCTATGTTCAGGCCTTTCTGGCTCCTGTAAAAGGCAATAAAACTTTTAAACATATCACAGCTATTTTTTGTTAAGGACAATTCTGACAAAAAATGGCAAATGTGTAATTTCCGAAAGTTCAAAAACAATACTCGAGACTCGAGGATCTATCTTATCTATCTTATCACACGTGTTCCGAACACCCGCCGACCAAAGCCGACCAAACTTCGAACACTGAGCAAGCAGTCGCACAAAGTCCAGGCAGTGCCGAGTGAGAAGCCGAGAAAGTCCAAAAACGTACAGTAAGCGGAAAGCCAACGTAATTTTGAGCAAGCACAAACTTACACACACCAAAAACAACTAGGTGTTCGTTAATTAATATATATCTTTGCGTTATACTTTTTCCTTTACTAATATTTGACGAAAATCGATATTTAGAACTTAGTTATTTTTCCTCATCTAACACAAGAAAAGTGTAAAGTTCATCATCTCCGGCTTCTTTTTTGAGCTCCCTCACCACACAATAATACAAAGAAAAATAATGTCAATACGTATATGTATATATTAATTTAGTAATATAACTGCGTGTGGAAACAAAAAAAAAAAAAAAAAAAAAAAATCTATCATCTACCTACCCTGTCTTCGGCGAATCGTCATTGGACGGAAACTGCAACGCACTCAGAAACTCGTCCTCATAGCAATACTGATCCAACGTCACCAAAGCTGTGTGCCTACAATGCACCTTGGATAGTTTACTGATCCGACAAACTTCCTTCACCTTTCTCGAGTCACATGATGATTGAAGTTCCCGGATGAGTGAGCGCGCCACCAGCTGGTGGACTGTGGGTCTTTTAGATGAACCGCCGCTGCGATTGACGGGAAATGGAATAACCTGTTCCACTTCGCTTGAGCCTAAAAAAAATTCCAACATGGAAAAATTCGCGTAAATCAGTTGTCATTACATTACGCAATGCACATTTTCTCAATCTGCCCTGAACAAATGTATGAGTAGCGTTGGGAGCGTATTCTGAGCAGCTCGAACCGAAGCAAGAGGGAGCCTCATCCTTCGTCATACAAACATGGTTACAACAAAAGCTGCACAAGTCCTAAACCCTTTAAAATAACTTACAGCTCACCTGAAAACCCTTTAATATGCACAGCACCAAAGTCAGAGGGCACACCAAGTTTCTCTAGATAATCGGTGTCCTTGTAAACTCGCACAGACGATTCCTCTCCGGTTCCATGTTCTACCGCGGAGCAACTTTCCCCGGTCAGCGGACTGTCGCTAAACTGCAGATCTTTCTCGCGATCGCAACTCTGCTGACGAATCCAGCTCACGTCCTTTCGCTGCGAATCATCGTCATCTCTGTCATCCGGGCTCTTGTCGCTCTCCTCCATTCCAAATCCTACACCACTGTCCCGCTGGTGGAACTTTAAGGCCCTTGGAGTTTCGCGCAATTGTTTTGGTTTCATTCGAGCATCAACCACCGATTCGTGCTGCTTTGGGTTATCACAGGCCACAGCGCCGTTTGGGAGGAAGTGAGCCTCCGGCGTGTCTTGTTCGTGGTCAGCGGAGTGGTGTTCGCACGCATTGTTGATGAAGACGTCATCTTGGTCCGCGTGAAAGAACGGTATTTCCGCTTCCGCTTCAAAACTATTCTGAGGATAAACGAAGGGGCCGTCGTTATTGTCAAACTCGTCGTCACTCAGTGCTTGACTTTCGTCCGCTTCTAACAACTGCTCTTCCGGCAAAAACTCGAACTCATCTTCGAACCAAAATACTTTCACCGAACTGTTCGAGAATGAGCGCATGCTCCAATCAATCTTCCTCTTGACGGGCGTCCGAGGCGAGCCTTTCTCTTCAGCTCCCGCGGGACGGGACAGAATCCCATAAAGCACCAGGCGCTCTTTGTTAAAGACAAGCGGGACTCTTTTGGGAGTTTGTATCACGTCATAACCTTCTGGAAGGTGCCAACTGACCTCTATATCTGTGATTGCGGGCTGCATCGCGTGCTTCAAAGCTTCCATGACCTAAGAAAAATGTGTTGAGACGTCAGGTTTTTACTACGCGTAACAGTAATTTAACCAAAGATGTATGTAAAGAGCTGTCGACCTGAATTTTAGCAAATAGATTACTCGCCATGCTTTGGATCTTTAGAATATCAATTTCCAAAAGAACAGCTAAACGTTGCATTGCTACCGAGAGCAAAATGGACGGAATACTATTCCGTTCATTCCGGAGTCAGAATAGGTCCCCAAAATGACACGATTACCGTCTATTCCGGAATAGGAACAGTCCCAAAAGAACGCGCTCTTTGTCATACTCTTGATAATAAAAATTACACCTGAAACGTACTTTGACTGGCATCCGCTCCTCGTCAGAAATGAAGAACGCTTTACCACGTGTGACACCGGCCACACCCTGCACCAAATTAGGGCAAGCCTCGGGCCCCAGGCCAAAAGTGTAGAATCTGCAAACATTGAGGCCAGGTTACTTACTGGGTCTGTGTTGCTCTGAGCAACAGAGTTGATAATATTTACACATTACACCGACGTCATCAAACATGCATTCACACGGGCACAACATTATGGAGTTCGACTGTTTTACAAAGCGAATTACAACTATTCTATTTGAAAAATGAGGTTTTTCAACCACATTTTGCTCATTCAATAAGCCAGCGTCGAACTTGTGCCCAGGACCTTCACATTACGTTTCATCAGCTTTGTCACTCAAAAGGTCTCACTAAAGTGATACGATTGCCGTTAGAGGAAAGAAAAACGGATGAGTTTGAAGCCGAAGTCACATCAATAGGCTAAAAAAGATATATATTTATAAAAAAAAAAAGAAAGAAAGAAAAAATCCTAGTATGATTTCAAATATAAAGCTGAAGTAATACGGGCAACATTTTCAGTGCAACTTGTCGTGCAACAATGTTGCGTTGCAAGTTGCAACGTAATGTTGCGCGTATTACCACCGTGTTGCAAGTTGCAGCAACATGTTGCACGAAGTAGAAGTGGGTTCTACTTCGTGCAACATGTTGCTGCAACTTGTAACACAGTGGTAATACGCGCAACATTACGGTGCAACTTGCAACGCAACATTGTTGCACGACAAGTTGCACCGAAAATGTTACCCGTATTACTTCACCTTAAACCGCTTAGTGATTCGAGTTCGGGCCGTCTGTATTTGGCTAATTGAAGAAAGTCATTAAATACACAGTGTCCTTAGAGTTAATAAAACTGGAAATATCACGAAAAGCTCTTGATGAAATTGCAATGACCTGACGACCAGTTTTTGTTTGTTTATATGTTAGTTCTCCATTTCTTTCAATCAAACAGTGTGAGTCGACGATTTTGCTCTCGATCTAAGATTTCACCTGCACTTTCTCGATTCGTCTTCTTTTCTTCCGGATCTGTTATTATGCAGATATATTATTTTATGCTTGTCTCACTCAATCGCTATTATTGTATTTGGTTTGTTATTTACGCGCGTCTTTGCCGAAGTGAAATACGCGACACTTGAAAGAGTTCGAATTGAGTTACTTAAGCTGACGTCCTAATAATGAACTCAACTTCGCATTAAACGTACTGTCATAAAAACGCATTCTAAATGAGTCTAGGCAGGTGGAGTTTCATGTCTCCCTGTTCATTAATTCATGATTGAAAAATGCCTCAAGCCCCAGAGCAAGAAAAATAAAAAAGCAATTTGTAAAAATGCTTTATTACTGCAATTTGGCCGGATAAACCTTTTTTCGGTAAAAGTCTCGCCAGATAGCCAAGGCCCTGGTCACACTTTTACCAAAAATAATGCCTACATTTACAACTTTTCACTCAAGTGGAAACGGTGCTTTGTCGCCGATGAATATGTCGGTGATTTCAGTGCTACCAAACTAAGAAGAAACCGTCGTCTTGCTGTCAATGCGCTGCCGAGTTATCATAATTTCAGTCTATCCCGGCCCTACAGTTGCGTAATTACAAATCGAACAGTAAAATCGACTTTTAAACGACATGTACTTTCTGGTTTTCAGTACAGTTACACTAAAAATTTAAAAAGATAAATTCAAAACCAAATCATGTCGCTGTTTCTTCGTCTTGTGGGCAAACGAGAACTACAACTATCTTTTTTTTTTTTTCAAATGAATTTGTTAAAATCAGATATCATGTAGATCTATCACCTTTATGTGCTTTGACTATCAATCCTTAGACTCGACTTATAGGTCCGGAAGCTTACAGAACTTAAGAGGACGAAGCAAGGATGTCTGGTTCGTTTAAAATCTGAAGAAAAATATCTCCCAAAATATGAAATTCAACACCCTTTGTTTTGCTTTTATCTGAAGTTTCTCGGACAACAGCGGTAGCCACATTTTCCCAAAGAAGCTAAAGAAAAACCCGAAGTTTTAACTACATCTACACAAACTATAGTGTGCAATACACTTCTATCAGAATATTGACCTTGAATATTCCTTCGCGTTACTAAATCTCAGCATCGACCGGAGGTGAAAAACGAAACACTGGTTCTTTCCACTCTGACATGCAAACCGCCAAGAAATACATATTAAGAATCTAGAAGCAAACAAGAGATAAATTAATGAGTTCTGTCGATCCTGTGTTGTCACCACAATTTCACAGCGTGCAAATTATTTGCAAACATTCGCCCTAAACTGGCGTACGAGGTGTGCTCATAAGTTTCATGAGAATTTTCAGAAAATTACATTTGTGTACAGGAAAAAATGTGATTTTGTTATGAATGACGTGCACATCGTAATGGAAAGATCTCAATAAGCTAGCCACCCACACGGAGAAGAAATTACTTTCATGATTCAATACATTACATTACTTATAAGAATATTATCTTTTTACGCATTTTAGAGTTTTTCATTTCTCTGGATAACGCTACCTCGATCGTATTTTAATAAATTTTGAAACTAAAATCGTAAAATCATGTTTCCGAAATTCTGTCCCTTTTTTGTTTGTATGTCAGATAGTAATCTTCAATGGCGAAAGATCATAACAATCTCGCGAGCACAAAAAAAGATATCTTCGCCTAATTCAGTAAACACTGAGCGTTCGAAACATGGTCTTATAACAAGGATAAGTTACGCAAAACCTAACAGCACTTTTGAAAACGTCTACCATCGCTTTCTATCAATAAGCTAATTTTTTTCACGGGGTTAAGTTAGTTCTTGAATATTGGCCTGAAAAATATAATATGCACCTGTTACAACACCAACAAAAAAAAAAAAAAAAAAATCACCAAAAAAAGTACCGCATTTCCTGAGAAACTTACCGAGTTGTATGGACATTTCGGCGCACAAAGTCCACAACTTCAATCGTATTCGAAACGCTTCCATCGGTCATCAGAAAGACAATTCTTGGTGTCCCGGGTTTGGTGGGTTTTTCGAAGATAAACTGGAGTGGAAGCAGGAGGTTCGTGCCGCCGAGATCAGCTCGCATCTTGTGAATGTAGGAGCACGCCTTGTCGAGATTTTCTTCGCAGAATCTTTGACTTTCTTGGAAGAGACTGCGGTAATACGATCCAAACCCGATCACGTTGAAGAGAGAGTTGGCGGGAAGGCTCTTCAGCGATAGAATCAGAGTTTCTTTGACGTGGTAAATGTGATCGCCACTCATACTTCCGCTCCGGTCGACCAGAAATATAAATTCAGTTTCTGAGCCTGTAGCCGACAGCCTTGGTGTATAATTTATCATAACAGCCGGTTTGTGAGTAAGATTTTCCAATTCTGAAACGCGCATCTTCGACGGTGGGTTCCTGGTGCCGGCATTTTCAGCCGTTTTAGGGTCCTTTTTTCCTTCCTCGATCAAAACATACGGATCGTACGGGTGTGACAAATGCAGCACTATTTCGATTTCGCGATCGTACGTGTGAGGCTCAGCAATCGAGATGTGAATTCGCGACGCGTTCATGGCTCTTGAATCGGCATCGACTTGAATTGCGTGAGTTCGGGAGGAACACCCGGCGAGCAAGCATGGCGCGGAAACTTCAAGCTGCAGTTCAAAGCTGTACGGTTCGAACGTCCGTCGCGGTAAATCGGCAATGAGCATCTGGGAACCGTACAGATCTGCGGTTTCGTTCTCGTTTTCTTCCAGAGTTGCAAGTCTCGGTGTGAAAACGGATGGCAGAATAAACAGTGAGCCTCCAGTGGGTTGATCTGTTCCCAGCTCTGTAATCAAAGTTACTTGAACAAATACAGAACATAGTGGCGGAATGCTGCCAATGCTGATAGAAAACAGGTCGTCTTCTCTCTCTTCTAGCGCATACACGCTTTTTTCAGACTGAATTGAGACGAAGTCTTTGACTTCCATAAAAACATGCCTCTCCTCGACCGTCGCTTCGAATTCGACCACTGTTGTTCGCTCGTCTTGCGGGAAAACGAACGCTCCTTCCACATCGTACTCGCAGCTGTTGAAATACGTCAAGGTCGCTAAAACTCGCGCCGCAAACCCGTTGACTTCGGCAAAAATGCTCGATGCCTTAAGTTGCAGAGTTTGGTTTGTGTGGCGGTTGATTAGTCCCGTCATCTCATCGGTTGAGAGAACCAAAAAGTATCCGAGTTATATCGGCTTTAAATCTGAAAACATCGTCGAACAAGAGACAGTAGTTAAACTCTGTTTTAAGGCGCAACGACTGCGAGGGCTTTGAGCGATTCAATTTCACAGATGGCATATTCTGTATTAGGTTTAGCAAAAAATAATTCACAAACGAGTCGCTTATTCACGACAACTTCCGTTTTAGCTTGACTAACCAATTAAATGGACTTCTCCACTCGGTCAATTAAGCAAGGAAACCATTCAAAAGAATTGCCGTTCGATTAGGAGAAACGAATTGACCACGTGATAATTGCAGAGCCAATGAGAAAGCCTGTTATCTCGCACAGCAGGCGACAATCGATTAGGACAGACCAGTTATAGAGGCCGAGCAATTTCATTTCACCACGGGGCGACACAAACATGTGTAGCATCCACATTTGTTTTCGCTTGCATAATTGACAATGACATTGCCACTTTCCGCACGCCGCAAAAAACGAAGAAGCGGTAAATTTTACATCAAGAGAAAAAATTGCGGTGGGAACATTTTCCTGAAAATTCTCCAAACGACAAAGAAAAACATTTAAAAAAAAGATTAATAACGGAGCCACGGCACTGATCAGAAGACTATTTTTGCCCGGCTTTGTGAATTTCCAGACGTCGCTAATGCGATTTTCGTTTGTACTCAGCTTTTCAACTCCACCTTTAATAACTCGTGCTTTGTTACACTAAGGTGACGAGAAGATTTTCGCTAAATTAACGCACACACGTCGCAACAGAGATAGGTTCAGAGATCTCAGAGGTAATTTCGATACAAATTTTAGTCAGTTTTTAGCTAGCGTCGTGTAACCAGTTGCTGAAGTCTGTCAAGCGAAAACAAGTGCGAAAGGGAACTCTAAAAGTTTCGGCAAAAAGAAACTGATTGCAGAGCCAAACAAAGACTACATCAAAGCAGCGATGCCGCTGTAAGGTCGGCTATCTTTTTGATTGGCAGACTTTGGTTGTGGTCTAGTCCGTACAACAGGCTTGTGTCTTAACTGCTCTAAAGTAGGGATTGCCTTGAGTGAATATAGTGGTAAAGTGATGTCACAAAAAATATTGGAATATGGATTTTAGACAATTCTGTGGAATGCCCTGTCTAAAAACGGTCACACAAAAAATTAGCTCTTTAGCGCATTGAACAGCTGAGATGTGGGCTATTGAAGTTCAAATTGCTCAACACTAAACCCTCCTATTTGGTGTTAATGGTTCCTTTGATTTAGAACTGATGCTAAATAAGAGAGTTCAGTATGGAGCTATCTGGTTGCTGTCAGTAGGGCTAGCGATTTGAAACTTTGCACACGTTTGTGCAGCAGCTGTGTATGTTTAGAGATTCGAATGGAAAATTTTGCAAAGTAAGACATCACGCTTTACCACTGTGAGGGCAACACGCTTGCACTCAATCAAGCGTAACATGCATATTTAATGAGGCAATCGGCTCAGCTCAGAGAGTCAAATAACTTCTCGTAAACCTCAAAGTGGCCTAATCCCTTCAACTCAAAGCGAACATTGACAGGATATTATTATTCTAAAGTGCACAAACCTTGCCCGCTTTACCGGTGTTTAAATCATTTTGAGCGGCGTAACTTCCTTCTAAGCGGTATACATATTCACGCGGTAATCTTTAACTCGGGTTTCAAATGACGACGAATACAAAATGCTTTTTGAGTGAAGTTTATTATAGTCACATGAATGACCTGTCATAGAAGGTTCACATATTTACGGTCTCGGTAATCCGATGAAACAGATAAATATTAACCGGATGACTGAATACGTACATACGTACAAGAATGTGTTGTTTTCTTGCATAGTTCGTTCGAGCAAACTCTTAATAATATTGTAACTCATTATCAACGAAGAACACCAAAGTAACCTTTCGTTCAAGGGCTTCGGCATACACAATATACTTCAAGTCTTGCGGTAAGTTATCCAGGCAAATTTAAACTGAGGAATGTAAACAACTAAATCGCGCGCGTCCACTGCACAATGAGTGTCGATAGAGATGAACGCCGGGTTCCTGTGTACGGTCAACCGACTGAAACATTCACACAAAATAATAACTACACGATCGATATAAAGTCCGTACCGTTACGCCAGTATGAAATGTTGTTTTCACTCAGAGTTTATCAGGAAATCGGGCGATGCTTGAAACACTCGAGGTATCGGCCAAGAGCAAGTATAAACCTTTGGAGCATCTTCCGCATTCATACTTTCACCAAAAGCCGTGATTAAAAGGTCGTATGATTCCGTGCCTTTAAAGTTAATCGATCTCTTGAAATGTATTTCATCATGCGTGATCGTGCCCAAATTTGGAATAAACTTCCTAATTTGGAAGCCTATTGTTGACACAGATGACGGACTGACTGACGGACTGACTGACGGACTGACGGTGTCGTGGCCGCAACAAGGTCGTGCTTCTCACTTTCGTGAGACGCCGACCTTAAAAACAACAAAAGCGGCTTTTTCAAAACACTAAAACCCCGGTGAACTACAGCCATCGGTCACTTTGATATGCAGCTCATTTTGAAGCGGAAAAATCCAGACGGTTACTCTAAAAACAATGCACATCATTAAAAAAAAAGCAAACATCAAAGTATAAGTTCCCGATATCTAACGTGTGAAATAATGCTTTAAAGGTGGTGTTACACTGGGCGATTTTTAACGACGATTTGCAACGATACGATGTTGCGCTAAAAATCGTTGAGGTGTAACACCCCATTGCGAACGATTTTTCACGATGTTTGCAGTGCTACAACGCGTTGCAAGTTTTTGAAAGCGATTCAAAAACTTGCAACACCGTTGCGTGAATTTGGAGCAAATCGGCGTTGCAAATCGTCGTTGCAAATCGACCAGTGTAACACCAGCTTAAAGGGTGCCGAAATTAAGTCTGAGTGCTTTCTGAGCGATAAATTTATTTCGCAATCGCGAACGACTTATAAATAGCGATGGAACCAGGTGACGAACCTTTGTTGATCGTTGGGAGACCGGAAATATTTCCCAGGATTGCACGATTTTTAAATCACGCGACCTAAAGTAATCGATAAAGGTTCGCGTTCGACCGTCCTAATGATTACTTCTTCCTCACCAGCCCAGATTCTGGGAACTCTAGACCTGTACATGACACTCTTCTCAGTGTAAGACACAGAATGAACATTTCCTGCAAGTCCAATGTCAAATTTTGCTGTTCCCAGTTGTCAGGGTTAAGTAGATTTCTCAAATGCTGATCAAATTAATAACAAAAACATGTTTTGTAAACATGTTTTGTGAGTAAAAGATTATGGTACATGCATTTAAAACTCAAGATAAGTAAATAACTCATACTGTATGGTTTTTAACTCTAACCCATTTATCACAAAATATTACAATAAAACCAGGTACCAGTATTATTACAAACTCAACTAGGAGGTATGCAGTCAATTTCATATCCTCACAGTGCACAGTGTTGTAATTTTAGTTTAAAAAATCAAACATATGAAATTTGGCAGTGGAAACATACTCAAATGATTTCAAACTTTGATTTGCTGAATGGCACAAAAAAAATACTGTATACATTAATATTTGGGTTGAGGATCATGATAATTTTTCAAAAAGGATTCTTTTTTTTTTTTTTTGCTTTAGAACATAAATTTTTATCTCTTCCTGGTAAAACCATATGATTCAACATCTGGCTAAGCTTCTATTAGTTTTCCTTATCAACATACTTTGCATACAGCACTCTGAGCTGATCCCAAAACAACAGGCTCAGAATGGTGTGTGGTCCAATCCTGAAGTAATGTGGGCCAACACCTTTATAAAACCCCAAGAAACCTTCACGTCGAAATATCTTTGCGACGCAGTCCCTAAACCCATTGTAGAGCAACCCTCTCCCCCGCTTATCTGTGCCTTGGTTATACAGTCTAGTACTCACGACATCAAATGGCGTCATACAGATTACTACAGCAATACTGCTGATCATACTTGCTGCCACGGCAACCAGCCAACTGTCCTTGGGGAAGAACTGTGTTTCGGCGATTGCATTTTTGGTGTTAGAGAAGGTGGAGAGCTGAGCAGAAGATCCTACCATCACCCGTGGCACAGCTCCAGATACACCTCGCCACAAACCCTTTACACCAAACTGTCGGTAAATGTTCAAGAATGCCTGGATAAAAGAGTCATGCTTGTGCTGGTAGCCAACTGCAATGGACTGGGCTGACTGTGCCTGGAGATGAGTTTTGATCTGAAAAAAAAAAAAAAAAAAAAAAAAGTTTAAATTAGTAGGAATAATAATATTATTATTGGATCAACAGTAAAAGCCTTGGCCAAATGGATTCCAAAGCCCAAGTTTGAAAATAAGAGTTGCATGCAGGTGGCCAAATGGTACTCCTAAGATGGGCCAAATTGCAAGAAAGAGGTGGCATCACAAGAACCAATATTCATATTATATCTCTCATATTTTATTCTATACTATTGTCTGTGCATCTTTTTTGGATCCCAGGAGTCTGTCCAGATGCAAAGAATGACAACTGGCCATATGTGGATGTCTCATTTGGATGTGAAGTTGTCTGTTTGACATTCATAATAACTAATTATTAATGTTAATTATTAATACTTTATTATTGTTGTAATTTATTGCCCCAAGTTTTCTATGCCAGGTGTCTTTGATATAGCTGTATTCTCTGGAGGCTTGTACATTTGCATTAGCGGTGGATATTTACCGAGCCGTTTCGGCGAGGTAAATATCCACCACTATTCACCGACACTGAGGTGAATATTGTTTTAGTATATACCACACAAGTTTAATAGCCAACTCCCAAATAGCTATTTTATTTCTGGCGAAAGTGGGCAAAAATTGGGTTCGCGTGCCATTTTGTTTTACCGGAAGCCGCCGGGAGGTGAATAGTACTTGATATTCCAAGATTGAGGAGCCAATCAGAGCGCACGAAGAGCACTATTCACTTGTGTGGTATATACTAAATTCAGTTATTTGCACAGTTGTGCTTGTCAGCCTACATTCCACCCACACCACATAACAGCACTAGGTGTTGTAAAGTGCTCTTTATGATGTTGAGTTCCTTTGGCATTATTGACTCTGTACTGTATGTTTACTTAAATATGTAAATGTGCAAATGGACAAGAAAATAACATAATTGAATGCTGGTATTCAATCATTATAAAATGAACATGCACGAAGGTTGATTTAGGTACAAGGTGAACCATATTAGTGTAACAGATGAAAAGAATACCCTGCCATGCAGTTTATCACCCCATACCTCCCCCTCCAGGCAGAAAAACAAAAAAGGATTTATCAGGCTTGCTTGTGTTTTCTTGGGGGGGGGGGGGCAGCAATTGCACAAAGTGGATATAAAGAATTCAAGAGATGGTGACAGCCGGGCGTGGTCCACGTACAGTATGCAGAAAAAACTTACCATATATGAGGGGCTGGCAAACAATGCACCGAGAGCACCAGAGGCAGCGCCAGCAATAACACACTTCCAAAACACCAATTTCCCTTGCTCATCTCGAGTGAAACCAAGATTATTCAAAACCTGATAGGTCCCAAGCCTAAAGCCGTTCATTACTGCCTGATACATCAACGCTGGTGGCAGTCCGTTCTGCAGAGCTGCAAGGCCATCGTGTTTTGCCACGGTGAAGAACGCATGAAAGGCATTTCTGTAATGGACGGCGTAAGTGCCCCGGGCTTGCAGTTCTCCTTGGAGTTGCATACGCGTTTTGATCACTTCGAGAGGATTTGTGAAAAGGCATGCTCCACAGGCAGCCGTTGCACCCAGAAAGAATTCTTTTACCTGTTGCATCCCTTTTCCGTTCCGTTCCGTTCCGTTCCGTTCTCGGACCGACCCTGGACCATGCATGCAAGAAATGCGCGGATGTGTCAGCGGTGTCACATCCCAAACTAAAACAAGCTCTTTTATTTGTTGGTTGGAAATTTGCACCAATCAGACTGCTCCTTTTATTAACTCACTTTTCCTCCAGCTTCAAAGCCAAAATGTTTCGTGTTTCTCGTGCAATTTTATCGACCCAAACTTTCTCAAGACCTTTTGTAAGGTCCATGGGGAAGATGGATCAATTTAAATGGAAGCCACACAAGAAACGACCGAACAAGAAACCGAAGTTATCGGTCATTTTGAAAGACCACATGGAGGGACTTGGGAATAAAGGCGAGCTTGTGGACGTCGAGAGGGGATTTGCAAGAAATTTCCTTGTTCCGAAGGGCAAAGCAGCCTATGCTACGAAGGAAAACATCAAGAAGTACCTTGCAGCAGACAGAGATGCAACCAAAAGCGACTCAGAAGCGCAGGTGTCCAGCAAATTTATGAAATTCCTTCAAAGAACACGCTTGACTGTGGAACGCAAACAGAACGCCCCATTTGAGATAAGCGAACACCAGCTTGCGCTAGAGTATAAAAGGCAGCACCAGTTGTATGTACCAGTGGATTGTATTAAGCTATCTGGTCCCATTACGACCTTCGGCAAGCATACTATAAATTTAGCTGTGAGGGAGTCTGTTTCTGTTCGAATGAAGATTTTAGTGGAACCATGGTCAGCCCAGAATCCTGCTGGTGAAGTGGAAGCCGATAAAGGCACGTAAATGATGTCTACTGCTCTGCTTTGTCTGAAAACAGTTATTATGGACATCAACCTTTTCACTCCTGAGACCTGTGAGTTTATGAGGCAGCTTCTCTCAGCCAACCCAGAATATTAAAATTGCACAAGTGACATACAGTTAGTGGTGAAAATTGATATTTAAATCAGCTTACGTCTAAGCAGGTTACAGTTGAACTTCCCTGAGCGACCATCTCTTGTCAGCCAAAGTACTGATTGATTTCTCACTCAAATTACCTCTCGTAAATAATTGCAACCACCTTTCAGGCTCACCATTCGAATTTTTCTATTGTTTTTGACCTCTGGTAATGCACCACCCTGTGCTCCCAAAGAGCAGTTTTCTGGGGTCCTTCCCCTTCTCCTTCCTAACTCTCTTGCACAAGCCACCAAAGAAACCACAGACATGTTTTATGTAACATGCAACAGTTGATTTTACACAACTCAGTCAAGTTGTTATTCAGCCAAAAAAAAAAAAAAAAAAAGGAAAAAGCAGTATTTGCATCCTCAGAGACCAAGGGGCAGAGCATGGGGCTTTGCCTCTCACCCCATGATCTACCCCTGGATCTCCGCTGCACAGATTCACTGGCTCCCTTTGGCCTCTCATGGTGAGAAATACCAGTAAAGGACCACTTGAAGCCAAACAAAGAGTTGGACGCTTGCTCTCAGCAACTTTTCCCTTACAAATCTTCAGAATTTCAATAGTTGTGATCTTCAAAAGGCTGCCAAACTATGGACCTGAAATTTTGCAAGTGTACTTTTGATGCTCTCCATTTATGGCTCAAAAATAATTATATTTCTCAACATGGCCAATTATTGAAAAAGGCTTATTATTAGCAGACATGGCAAACATTATTGTTACACATGCATTTCCACACAGTCGAGTCACACTGCAAACGATGACACAAAAACAGACGTCTGCACAGGGGGAGGAGGGAGGTGGGAATAGGGGGGTGCCACTGATGCCCTATAAGCCCCACACTGTTTGAGGCATACTTCTGTAAAATTGTCACTATGTTTAATGCCAGACTAGCGTTACCATGCATGATCGCGTGCACACCTCCTAGAGTGCGTTCGATTGACCGTATTCCGGAATAGGAATAGCTAAAATGATGATGGTTTTCAAAAACTTCTCACTGACATTTCGAACAACTCCAGATACATCTCTACATAATTCAGCTCCAAAGCAAAATATTTTATCAATCAGTATCGCTATCCTATTCCGGAATAGCTCTCTCCTACTCGTATTTCCTCGCGCGCCTCCCCGCAAGAACCGAGGAGCGATTGGGGCCGAGGCAGCCTATTTGCATACAATTTGCAGTTGGCGGAAATTCCAAATGGCCGACGTTGTGAAAAACAAATTGTGCTTCAAACCGATATAAGAAAGGAGTCCTCTGGAGGACACTGCTCGAAATGGCTGCACAGGAGGAAACTAAATCAGTTCTATCACCTTCGTCGCGTCCAAGCTCGTCTCCAGGGCACACTCTGGAAGTAATGCAGCGACGTTTACAGAAAGCAGAAGACGAAACGAAGAAACTCGTTGAAAACCTTGCTGACTACGGTTTTAACACAGACCAGAGCGGGAGAAAAGAAGGAAAAAAAGCTGGATGGATAGAGCCAGTGACTCCTTTTAGGCCAACAGGAATTCAGTCCGCACAAACGGAACTTTTGGAACGAAACTATGAAAACATGGTGGCTCGAGTTTGCCGAGCTGAAAGCACAATTCAATCCTTGAAACTGGCTCTGTGTAGTTTAGAAGCGGAAAGAAACTTATACAGCTTAGGGAAGAACACTGACAGAGTAGGTGCATCAAGTGAAACGCACGAAGACGAGACGAGAAAGCTGAAAAAGAGCGTGTCCAGGTGCAAGAAGGATTTACAGAAAAGCGAACAGGCTCGCAAGGAGGCAGAAGAAAAAGCCAGTCTGCTGGCGAAAAACGTTGAAGCTCTGTCGAAAAAGGATGACGAAAATTTAGTGAAGATTGAAGAGCTGAGGAACACAAGAGAGAAACTGACGAAAAAAGTGAACGATGTAAGGAAAGTAACAAATTTTCTGTTGTACAATAATAATATTATTAACAGCTGTACATAGTACTGTACATATAGACCCTGTTTTCCACGAGTGGTGCAAGCACAAGCATAAACAAAAGCACAGGAGTTACCCATTTCACATTGAAAATAGCTTGCTGAATGTATTTATTAAACACAGTGCAAGCACAAGCACTTGGATCAGTTCTCTTTTTCCTTGTGCTTTTGCTTGTGTCACTTGTTTTCACAAATGGTATCTCTTTTGTTTATGCTTGCATATGTTTGCTTTGCTCATGAAAACCAGGCTTAAAAGGACTAGCATTTAACATTTGTTTTGTTCTGATGCACTTACCCATCTGAGTACCACCCCATAACCTCCAAGAAACAATACTGGAAATAGTCGTTCAAAGCCCACTTAAACTAATGTAGGATTAACCCAGCTTGGCCTATAAATGCCAAGTTTTGATAAAGACAAACTAAAAGAATTGTGTAGTTCTAATTCAAGATACATTGAGGAATGCCTTTTAAACCCTGGCCCAATGAGATGCAAGTCTATGTAAGTTTTCTGAAAACTTGCGAGGACTTGCATTTTGTTTGGCCACCCACTTGCATTGACTTGCATCGAATTTGCAGCTCTGACGCAAGTTTTTTTTACCTAAAACAGCGAAGAGCACGTTGGCAAAGGCAGGTCCAAACCGAAAAAATCAAAACTATAAAAGCTTACTCATCAAGTTCTAGCTCAAGCAAGACATCTGCATCAGATTCTGTCTCAGAGTTGTAAAAAGGGAACAAATATTTACAAAAACTTGCATGAGCTTGCATTGACTTGCATCTCATTTGGCCACCCTTTTGCGAGTCAAGTCAAACTTACATCAACTTGCGTTGACTTGGATTAAAAATGATAGCAAAGTTTAGACCTGCAGTAATCCAGGATTAGCCAAATCAACTGGGTACTGGCGAGACATCAGCCACACTTGCAACTGAAGCAGAGCCTCCCTTTGTATTGACATCATTTCTCAGGCTGAGTATTATTCCTAACAACTCAAAATCAATATTGTGTATCAATAATATTATTAATAATTGCTGAATGATCATGTTATTTTCATTTATCGCTCCTCCAGGGATACTCTAGATATCTTTAATCATTGTCTACGTCTTCTTGTGTGTCAGTCTGATCTCTTGTGTACCAATTCTTCATCTTTGTCTTTTATTTATATTTATTATTTTCGTTGCTGACTTTTTAGATAAAAGAAGAACTTAACAGGGAAACAGAGCTTCGCTCAAGTCTAGAGGCGTCACACTTGTCACTACTTCAGCGTGTTAGTGACATGGATAAGATTGTGGAAACAGAGCGAGATGATGTTCACAAACTTGCTTCAGAATGTAAAAACCTCAGACAAGAAGCAGTTAAAGCACGGGAAGATTATCAAAAGGAACGCCATTTGAAGAGACAGTTGGAAGTCATTGTAACACAGCTCCAAGAGACTTCAGGTAGAGAATTTCTTATCATAAAGAATTCTAAGCTGGTGTTTTGAGCATTAACCTTTTGTTGGAACAAATCTGACTTGCCCTGATGAATCAAGGGCTAATGCTTGAAACATCAGCTCAGAATTCTGACTTGCTTTGACAAAGGGCTAACGCTAGAAATGAACTCTGGCGGTCCAAGTTTCACACCTAGCACACAGTCCAAAACTAAGACATATTCTCCTAAGTATTAGTTTTCGGTTGTTGACTTATTGTTTCAACCTTTAGTGATGTTTCACTGGATGATGCAAGTTTTTTTCTTGCCTGTTTCTTTACAGAAGGCACAGAAGCACAGTTAGCAACATTGAATACAGAGAGAAAGGTTTGTACTGTATATATACCCTCATACATTTAGCACAATCCAATGATTGTGGACCAAATTAAGAGTGGCCCATTGTACACAATTTTCTTTCTTGCTAGCATTTAAACAGAACTAAGGTACCGTAGCCATGTGATGTTATTTATCATTTTCAAAATTTAATACATTTGAACCTTTAGACAACAACATGCACTCCATGCTAAGCTGCTGCAAGAATGTGGATGCAAAATTTCAAATCATTAGCACTACTGAAAGTAAAAATAGAGAAGTTTCAAGTTCCAGATAGTCCAATACTATTCCTGATTTAGCCTGTTGTTCTAATGAAAGGAATACACACTAAGTAAGAGAGTTTAGTATGGGGCAATTTATTTGAACTTCAAAAAGCTTATCCTACAAGAGCCATTGTGTTGTGTGTAAACGTTTTTCAGATACACTGTAGGTGTAAGTTCTGAACAATTGAATGAAGTATATTATAATTATTTCAGAAAAAATGAATAAGATTTTTTCACATCACTTTTAACCACTCTATCCTTGAATCAATAATTAATAAATTTCCACTGGTTTGCCATGGTGTGGGCTCTTATTTACCACGATTTACGTCATCACATGGTCAAAATGTTGTGGGCTCACGAGGCACTTCGCCGAACGAGTCCACAACTAATTTTGACCATGTGATGAGGTAAATTGTGGTAAATAAGAGTCCACACCATGGCAAACCAGTGGAAATTTGTTTTTTACCACAATATTTAGAACTATACTGGAAACTTTCATGGTATTTCGCTGCAAAGTGTGACATGCTGGTGTCAGCATCGTTGTCTGGACTCTTATTTACCACGGTAAATTGACCAATAAGAGAGCGAGAAACTAGTGTGTTGTGGTAAAATGATTATTTGACAACTCTTGAGTTGAGGTGGTTCTGCACCATGTGGCTCTCAAAATAAATATGTGTTGTTGCTTTGTCAGACTTTTGACTCTTTGGAACTAAAAAGAAGGTTATTGTGTTTTTGTTTTAGACTTTAAATGCAGATTTGTCAGCTCTCAGACAGGAAAATAAAGAACTGAGGCATCAGTTTGAAGTCATTCGAAGAGCCCATGAAGATTTAAAGGTAACAACATTTCTACAGTTAATACAGTTTGTTAGTTGTAGTGGTTAAACCAGAAAATAAAGGTGACTTCCACAATTTAGCCTTTTTTAAACTCAAAAGAGCCTTTTACTCCTAAGCTCAAAAATAATAGAGATTCAGCTCCCAACCATCTCAGAAGAAAATACACAAGTGATGTAGAGAGAATAAAATTGATACTTTATCAGCTTTTATCTGAGACCTTTTGTTGCATTCAACTTTTATTAAAAGGGAAGTAGTTTGGCAAAAATATATTCTTGATCAGGACATAGAAAGTGGAAGATTTCAGATTTATGTAGGAGATTTCAGATTCATGCCTGAATGGATGTGAGTTAACGGGTGAGCAAAAGATAAGGTGCTGATATGGCAGACTCCCGCATAAAGCAGGAAAGTTGGCATCTCTGATTAAATGAAAGTTTGTGTCACATGAATTTATTTAATATTTTACACTTTCTGTGTCAGACAAGACATGAAATTTTTTGAGGCTTGGGAATTTAGTAAGTCACTTATTCTTTTTAAGTGACCACTCAAATCTCTATGTATGTAGAAGACAAGCTTGCTGTGTAATAGTCAACTTCTCCCTGGGGGGGGGAGGGGTTACTCAATAGGAATTTGGGTAGGGGTGTTCCGCTGACTCTATAAAACCCTGACCCTATTCAAGACACAAAAATGGAAATTTTGCTACCCTGTCTAAGACAAAGTGCTCTAATTTGATACCCTGTTCAAGACTAAGTTTAGATAAGTTAGCCTGCATTGCACGCGTTTCCACTGGAACGTATGAAGAAATCACGCGAAAATGACGAGAGCAAAAATGTGGTTGAGGGGGGAGGAGAAGAGGAGAAAATCTTCAGAAAATAACCCTGTTTAAGACACGAAAATGTAAAATTTGATACCCTGTTTAAGACAGAAGACCCTGAAAATGATACCCTATTGGGCGGAACATCCCTATATAGGAAATATATGGGAGTACCCCCCACCCCCCTCCCCCCCCCCCCCCCCCCCCCCCCGGGAACTTCTCCCAACCTGTAGTGAGAATAGTACATTATCAGCTTTCATCTGAGTTAAACAGTTTTCTACTAGACATGGATAGAATTTAAACTTATATATTATTGTGATACTTTCAGGCAGCACATCAGTATCTGTTAGCAGAACATCAGAAGTCAAGTGAGACTCTCAAAGCTACAATGGCAGACAACAAGGTTCTGATTTCTCAGCATCAGGATTCAACTCACAGACATCAGAAGCAGCTGGAAGCCAACTTGGCTGATCAGGATAAGATTCTAGAAAGTGCGCGACAGGCAATGCTGAAAGAAGTGGAAAGGGAAAAGCAAAAAGCACAAACCTTACAAGATGAAGGGTGAGGAATGGACTCAGATAACAAAGGGTTTGAGGGAGCACAAGGACATTTGTGGATTACTTTCTTCTGTTGAATCCCTTTCCTTTGCATCCTTCCTTTCCTCTCCAACCTTTCTTTTGTTTTCCTCTTTATTATGTACTTTTTATTATTATTCTATGCTTCAGTATGTAAGGTATGAGTAAGTAGTTGTTTCTGTTGTTGTTGTTTTTCTCTTTAGTTTTTGCAGTAGTTTTCTCTCCTTCCATCCTTCCTTTCCTTTCCAACCTTTCTTTTGTTTTCCTCTTTATTCTGTACTTTTTATTATTATTTCTATGCTTCAGTATGTAAGGTATGAGTAAGTTGTTGTTTCTGTTGTTGTTGTTTTTCTCTGTAGTTTTTGCAGTAGTTTTCTCTCCTTCCTTCCTTCCTTTCCTTTCCTTTATTTTTCATTCCTTTCTATTTTTTTCATGTTCACTTCTCTTCTTTCTGCCATTATTTTATCCTCCAGTTTTCTTTTTTCTCTGATGCATTCTTTCCATTTAATAGGAGGGTTCTATCAGTCTGGGTTTCCTTTCTTCTAAATTTTACAACTTGGCAAAATATTCTAGGTGATATGACACGATGATTTAGTTCAGTGGAGAGAACTTATGGCATCATTCCTAATACTGATGTAAGCTGTTCCACAGATCCAAGTTGAGAGAAGAGGTTAACAGACTGCACAAGCAAATTCTTGATGAAAGGAGCAATTCAGACTCCAGAAGACAGCAAATTGTGAGTTAGTTGGACTGACGTAAGCCTCAAGTCTAGAGTCACTAAAATCTCTCAGCCTGCCCTGACCAAAAGGATTAAGCAATGTTTGGAGAATTGCTAGTCTGACCAGCCAAAAAGAGAAAATTGATTTTGATCACTGTTACAAACTCTGTTCCTAGAAGCAAATCAACAGCCAACTTCTCCACACAAAACTCCCCACAGCTGTTTATAAAGTGAAAGGAGAAAATTGACCTTCATTACCATGTTCTTTAGGAAGACGAGCTGTTAAAACTGAGGAATGAGAAGGAAGGTGTGATGCGAGAAAATGAAAACCTGTCAAGGGAGAAAGCCCAGGTCATGGACGAGGTATTTTGAGCTCAATTTAAGAGACTTTCTTGACACTGTATAATTATAGTTACATGCACTGCACAATGTTTTCCCCCATTGGCAGTGTTAGGAGAGTTGATGTTAGCAGTAGTTTATTTAGCACCACATTTGGCTTTGTTACATTAATGCAAAAGTAATTACAACATATTAAATGGTGCAAGCTAACTGTAATAACCATAAGGCTATACTAGACAGTTAGCTTACTAAGTAAGTTTATACATGAATAAGGTCAAAAGATATTCTGACCATCTTGAAGCCAAACAGAGATCATCTGCTGTTTTCTACTTTGTGAGTTTCATGATGAAATGAAAAGGAAGTTGCCAGCCTCCCATCACCCTTTGACTCCTGAACTCAAAATACAAAATGAGTGATGCAAGTGAGATTGACAGTGTTTATGCAGCTCTCACTAAAGAAAATACCGGAGAAAAACATTTAAGTTGATCAGACTCCCAGGTCCCAGGAGAGAATGGCTAAAAGCGCTATCTCATTTTCACTAGATCGGCCACACAGTCAGTGGTTTCTCCCAGGAGCGTGACAGAATAGTTAATCAACTCAATGAAGCAAAGGTAGGGACTGTCAAAACCTCCCTCACTATTATACGTTTCCCTTTTTGGTTGTCTAACCGGTTAACTCTTCCGGGTACGCGCCTCATGTCCCACAAAGTCACGTTTGTCTCCCGGATACGCGCCTCATCTCCCGCGAAGTCACGTCAACCTAACGCATGCGCGCCTCATCTCCTGCGAAGTCACGTCAATCTAATGCATGCGCGTTTCATCTCCCGCGAAGTCACGTCAATCTAACGCATGCGCGTTTCATCTCCCGCGAAGTCACGTCGATCTAACGCATGCGCGCCTCATCTCCTGCGAAGTCACGTCAATCTAACGCATGCGCGTTTCATCTCCCGCAAAGTCACGTCAATCTAACGCATGCGCGCCTTATGTCCCGCGAAGTCCCGTCAATCTCACGCATGCAAGCGTCGTTTCCCGGGAAGTCACGTTAATCTAACGCATACACGCGTCATGTCCCGCGAAGTCACGTCAGTCTCCCGGATGCGCGCGTCATCTTCCGCGAAGTCACGTCAATCTAACGCATACATGCATCATGTCCCGCGAAGGCACGTCAATCTGACGCTTACTCGCCTCATCTCCCGCGCCGTCACGTCAATCTCCTGCATGCGCGCTTTATCTCCCGCGCTGTCACGTCAATCACTCGGTACACGTCTTTGGATCTTATCTCCTTCTCTCCTGCAAAGTCAGAGCAAAAGTCGGCTTTAGCTGTAAAATTTGGCTTAGCAATCTGCCTTCACCCCCACCCCCCCGAGAGCTCCGCCGTTTGACCTCAGGCATGAATTTTCTGACTGTACATGTGTTGGAGATTTAACAAATTGACGTCAGTTTTTTATGTGTCTGTCCTTTTATTGATCATGAAACGCGCCATAACATTGTCAAAAAGTTGTGGATCCGCAACTTTTTGACAATGTTATGACGCGTTTCATGATCAATAAGAGGACAGACATAAAAAACTGACGTCAATTTGTTTTTTACAATAACAAAACTCAAGCGACGACGCGGGGAAAACACACAAGAAAACTGGATTTTGTTCGATTTGATCGAAATGTTGTCAACAACTTTTCCCGCTTTCTAATTGGTCGAGGTTAAAATATTCAAGACATTTCATTGGCCAAAAAGTGACAGTTTGACGTGAGCATTTTGCGAGTGCAAAGTTGGAAAGAAATAAAACTAGAAGCTTTTCTGCTGCGGTTTTCTCGACAATTTCAAGACAAAGCTCAAGGAAATTCGCCTCTGAACACTTCTGGTTCTCTACTTCAAATGCCGAATGTCGCTTTTGCAAGAATTGAGGTAAAATTGAAGCTGAATTCACCTTCTTCGTCCAAATCGCTGTCGTCAGCACTCGATTTTATGTGTCTGTCCTCTTATTGATAATAAAAATTAGCCAATCACATAGCGAGAAACTGACGTGTTATTGTAAAATTGCATCTCTGTGTTAATATGCATATGTGACGGAGCTGGTTTTCACGATGTTTATTATTATTATTACTAGAAATACGATAATCGCAGATATCCCCTCGCTCAGTACTGGGTTTTCGGAAAGTGGGATTCTTGTTTATTTTTGGTTCGGAGATTATTTAAAATTTTTTTTGCAAACCACGGCTGTGTAGCGACGTCACCAGTCGGCCGCTAAAAAAAATCTTTGTCGTACGACAGTCTGGTTTAGTTCAGACAACGTGCACAGTCTGCAATTTTCGTAGACACTAAGCTGAACTTCAAAATTCGCTGAGACAACATTTACACGCAACTACAGAATACTCCCGACGCTTGAAAGCTAAGCAAAGTCGATCTTGGACACCAAAATTTTTATGAATTTCAAGAAAAGCGACGATTTCTCCAGCCAATGCTTTATCCTAACCACATACGTGTATTTTTTTTTATTTTTTACTTTATAAGTTTAATACGCTTCTTCGAGTGTGACAAAATTTAGAGCCGTCAAAGCGAGTCGCTTGTTTACGATAGTGACTAAAAGAACACACGAGTGACCACGAGTGACCACGAGTGACCACGAGTGACCACGAGTGACCACGAGTGACCACGAGTGACTACGAGTGACCACGAGTGACCACGAATGACCACGAGTGACCACAAGTGACCACGAGTGACCACAAGTGACCACGAGTGACCACGAATGACCACGAGTGAATACGAGTGACCATGAGCGACCATGAGTCAAAATAAGCTCCTCATGTGACTGTGACGTCATTTTAATATCATTTAAATATAAAATGTAAAATCACTCGCTCGTGAAGTGTAAAACAAAATCTTTGAAGAAAACGCCGACCACAAGGCGTAAAGTATTAATAGCGTGACAGTGACGTCATTACCAACTCACTGCAGAACAGTCTACAAACGACCAGGGCCCAGTTGTTCAAAGAGCGGATAGCGCTATCCACAGGAGAAATTCTTATCCAGTTGATACTATAAGGCTAAATTTTAACACTTATTCACTATTCACACTTTGAACAACTGGCCCCAAGAGTTAAATTTTAATTTAAGGACTTAAAAGTCCTTCGCGTGACTGTGACATCAATTTTATTGATATACTGTTTTAAACATAAGCTGTAATATGACCGGCTTATCGGGTGTCCCCGAGTCTGGAAAGTTTTACTAAATACAATCGACTGCCGGGACTTTGCTGTGCAGCATTTGGTAGTGATTCAGAATCATCACTTTCGGCGTCTGACTGCAGCACCTTTCTCACGTTTCTGTTCAGTTACTGAAATTCTGTTCTTCCGCCGGTTCCCTATTTACTTTCCACGTCGCCGATAGTAATAACCTCCACGTCCTTCACTCCAGTGTTAGGTCTTTTCGTTGTTTTACTTTGGTCGTACTTTTTCGGAGTAAAATCTTTCCGTTTTTTTTATCCGGACTTCCATGGCAAGAGGACCAGAAATACAAATTTTTTTGACATCTCAGCAGCCTTATCTCTGCGATCAGCCAATCATATGTAGGTTCCCACGCCATGTGAATTTAGTGAGCAATTCCCACGACTTAATTAGGCCCCGTCCACACTACGCCGGATAAATTTGAAAACGCAACTTTATTCTTACGGTTAGGCCTACCGTCCACATTAATCTGGATAAATTGTCCACGAAAACGGAACTTTTCGAAAACGCTCTTCAAAGTGGATAAATTTGAAAACGCCGGCTTTGCGTTTTGGTGCGGACGAAAAACATTTTGAAAACGGAACTTTTCGAAAACTCTGACTCACGTGGTCATGTCAAGTGGTTTCAAAGATTGTCCGGACGTTTGTAGAGCAATAACAATACATTTGGGCCCGGAAACATTTTATCCGTTTTCCAGTGTGGACGGAAAACATTTCTTGCGTTTTCAGAGTGAAAGTTGTGTTTTCAAATTTATCCGGCGTAGTGTGGACGGGGCCTTTTAAAAGAGCCAAATCTGTTCGGTAGGGTCACGAGTTTGAGTTAAATACAGCACGCTGTGTCACGTTGTCTACAGCCGACGCTGACACGTGATTCGTCACGCAAGGGACATATTTGTGTGTACTTTACGCCTTGTGGTCGGCGTTTTCTTCAAAGTGTTTGTTTTTTAAAATGACGCTAGTGAAATTTTTACACTTTATCATGGGTGCATGATATTGCGTTTTAAATTTAAAATGACAATAAAATGACGTTACAGTCACGTGAGGAGCTTATTTTGACTCGTAGTCATTCGTGGTCACTCGTGGTCATTCGTGGTCACTCGTGGTCACTCGTGGTCATTCGTGGTCACTCGTGGTCATTCGTGGTCACTCGTGGTCACTCGTGTGTTCTTTTAGTCACTATCGCTTGTTTACACGCTTTTGAAGTCTCGGGACCGTGTGAATTTTGGCAGGGATTCAATTTTGAACACAACAACTTTTCAAACTGCGTTTGACGATTTTAAAATCTTTGACAGAAAAAAGAAATCAAGTCACTAAATAATACAAGGTCCGATTGTATTGAGCGAGCAAACCCGGTCACTAAATAATACAAGGTCCGATTGTGTTGAGCGAGTATCTTACGGGGTCCCGCTAGTAGACAATAATATACAATAGACTGTAATTGTTTAATTTGGAAAGCAGTGGCCGGATATTTTCTACTTTAATAGCCTTCAAAAAGCAAAAGCATTTTAACCCGGTTACATTTTATCCTTGAATACAGTGTGCCAACAAACGCGGCGACAAAACTTCACAGCATGTGTCAGACTGTCAGTGAAATTATGCAAATATGTCAGGAATCGGATGACACAATCTTGCACGAAGTCACTCTGAAATAGCTTTGAAAACTAGCGAAAAGATCACAGTATAATCCTACTTGGCCTTCATCACAGTTCCCGGGGTATCAAACGACAAACTATACGGCAATTGTTGAAATACCATAATGATAACACGACCGTCATTTAACAAAAGCGTTGTACGTTAATTGATGTAAATTTTCAAAACTCACCGGTTCCTGAAAGCCATAGCTTTAGCTCTTTTCCAGCAAAGGAAACAAAACCCCAAACACTATTGTTTACGTCTTCAATGATTTCAAAGTACACTGTATAGAGCAGTCCTCATACAGTACGAAAATTCCACTTTCCATTGTATTGTGTGTTGTCATCTTGTCAAACTTGGATTCTGAAAACTACATTCCTGTTATTGTAAAAGGTGAAATTTGCCACGATGATTGTTCGATTTCCACCACTGTATTTTGCTATTTCTTTCTGAAGAAGTGTCTGCGTTTTAACACAATACTGGCGTCTGGGATTGTGTTCAGGTCGACCAGTTGTGCCTTCAAGAATCCGTTTCACGGCTAGTAAGCTTGCCTCCCATACACCGGCAAAATATCCGGGCAAATTACAGCCGTCCGTCGAACTGCTTGGCCTTGTATCTGCATCTTATTGTACAAAATCACTTCCGTTCGTACTCTTACAGCTACCGCATGTCACTAAGAAAATGGCGGTTTACAGTTAAGCTGCCGATGTAACCTCGCAGTGGTCGCTCGACGCGGATGGCCCTGGGGACGAGTCGTACCCCACACACACACACACACACACACACACGAACATTAAATTTCGAGATGGCGACACGCTTGGAGTCTTCAAATGATGCGATTTTGCTGCATTAGCGTCGTGATTATTTCCCTCACTTCGTTCGGGGATTATTATTATTATTATTATTATTATTATTATTATTTTGTCTCAGATGGAAGCGGAAGGTCTTCATCAAAGCAAGCAGATGCTGGAGCACGAGAACAAGACACTAGTGGAAAAAATAGCCTCTTTGGAAAATCAACAGGTCTTTCACTATTGTTTTTGTTGTTGACGTTGTTGTTGTTGTTTATATGTTGGGCTTGTTTTGTTGTCGATGATGATGTTCTTATTGATGATATTTTGATAATGTCGTTGGTAATTTTGTTTCTTTCATGTTATTGTTGCCTCTCTTTGTTTTGTTTATTTGCTTTTGAGTGCATTTTATATCTCACTGCTCTGTCGTAATAGCTCTTCCTGTATGCCGGCCAAATTGTTAAACTTGTCAGTGAAACAAGCCAGACAAATATTTTAGCAATTTTAGTAAATTAGGCTGCAGCATTGCATTGCGCATTATTTTCATCCACCTGCTCTGATGAAGTGCTGTCGTTCTAAACATTAGCGTCACACATATTCACACCAACCATAGTTTGATAAATTCTTTGTCTAATACCTCTACGCCGGACACGACACCACGGAAACACGTTTTTCGGCCGTACGGTCACCTAAATTTTGAGTCAGCTGTCATTGCACAAAACTTGTGATTTAAGTGCGGATTTTGTAGTTCAGTGTAACGCTCGTAAAACTTCAAGACATAACCAAGAAACTCAATACTAGGACTCGATACTCAAGTTAGTTCAGCGTTAGTTCAGTGTATTTTCCCTAACATATGTTGCGCACAGGAAAAACGTGAGACTCGCACACGAAGTGAAATTTTATTTCGAATTAGAAGAAGTTGGACAGTAATAGCAACGAACGCTGACCAGTAGAAGTGACTTCAAGTATGTATTTCCGTGGTGTCTCTGCACGCAGATCAAAACTAATTCACATGCACAACAGCACTTGCTCCGACGAAGTGCTAACGTTCGAAACGTGAGTTCCGATTCTTTTTAATACGGCTTCTAGCTTTCTCCATGCTAACGACGCAGTTAAAATCTAGTTCCCCTTTAGTGCTAGTTTTCCATTAATTCTCATATGGACTAGGATTGCATTATTTTCATCGCTTGTTCTTGCTTCTTTATTTCTTTCAGTCAAGTCAAAGCCAAATTGAAGAGACATTAAAAGAAATGATGGATTCCAAGAACCGACTGGCGTACGAAAAGGGTTCACTTCAGGTGCAGTACTTTTCTAGAAAAGATCTTAGTTTTAAATTTTACGATACCAGAATTTTTTTATTTCTCCAGTTCTTGCTGCACATTTCACTCATTCATTTTTGCATCAAATTTTCTCCTCGAAGAAGCTACTGTTACTTGAACGAATTCAATGAAATATAATATGTCCGAGATGCATGTTGCCTCTGTTGTAAACAGAGGCTCAGTGCAAAACCTTTCTTATGAAAATGAACACTAATTTTCATAAAAAGAGGTTTCGCACTAGACCTCGCGTTGAAACAGGGGCAACAGGCATCTCGGGAATGGCCTGAGCAACGCTATTACTAGACATACGATATTCGCAGGTGTCCTTTTGCCCGAATGGTATTATGGATTCTTCCGCCTCCCGAACGCTAGTTTCCATAAAACTTCACTTTAATCACTTGGACTTTGATTACACGTATACAAATCACTCGCTCGCTCACTTCTCTATCGCGCACTGTTCCGTCTAACCTCGTGGTTGTAGATGCCTTATTCTTACATCTCTTGCTTTCTTATTGGCTATTGATCATTAGTTGTCAATCACAATTAGCGTTCTTAAATCACCGATAAACCTAAACTAATTATAAATTCGTGAGCCCCAGTCCCCGACAATGGCCAGGAATGTATTTTATTACATAAACTCTGGTGTGATATAGAGATTTCCGCCACTGAGAAATGTCGTATCTGAACACACGTAAAAATACGATATTTTTACGTGTGTTAATATCAGCCAAGCAGTGATCTTGCATGTTTTTGCATTTCTTAGTGGCGGAAATCTCTGTATAACACCAGAGTTTATGAAATAAACAGAACAACACGGACGCTTGGAGATATGAAATTTATCTTCGAGTGTTCATCTCGATATCTCACGAGTGATCTCCGCGCGCCCATGAATTATTCTCTATATCTGTGATTCCTTGGCTGCGAAAAGATTACTTCACACACACATGCATTGATATGTGATGATAGTTACAGTCAATTCACCTCAAGCTCCAACTGTCCGTTTTAGAGAGGTGTCCGTCTTTAACAGAGTTCAGTTGGAGTAAATGACTGAAGAAACGGCAGGGACCGCTCTTATCAAGTGTCCGTCTTAAGGCTGGTTCACACGGTAAAGCAAGCGCAAACGCAAGCGCAAGAGAATGAAAACTTTTCTATTTTCTTGCGCTTGCGTTTGCGCTTGCTTTACAATTTTTATCGTGTGAACCGGTCACTTGCGTTTGCGTTTGCATTTGCGCTTGCGCTTGCTTTACTCGTGTGAACCAGCCTTTAGGGGATGTCCGTCTTACTGTTCTCTTTTATTTCCTTAGTCCAAGGTTAACCATCTTCAACAGGAACTTACAACGATGACTTCACTGAAGGTAACTTACGCAAAGCCTTTTGATTGGTTAAAAGCAAGTCTTGCAGCATTTCTCTCAAGCAGGAGCGAGAGCAAAACTTATTGTTCATTGTAAACGGTGTAACCTTTTCTCTCCAAGATTGTATTGCGGGAGCCAAGTTTTGAGCGCGGACGCCAGGACTGGGCCCGGTTTTTCGAAAGCCAATTAAGCTAATCCAGGATTAACGAAATTCTTCCTGACGACCTCTCTGCCGATAAAATGCAGGGTTTTGTTCAAATATGGATTAAAAAGCTTGTTTTAGCTGAAAACGTATCAAGGAAATCGTTGCAGGACAAAGCCTTCACATTTTCAGGCTTATAACTGACAAGAAAGTTTACACCTAATCCAGGATTAGCCTAATCGTGCTTTGAAAAACCGGGCCCTGGGCTCTAGCAATACGATCTTAGAGTGAAAACTGAGAAGGGACTGTTTGCAGTCTTAACTAGTTGTGATTGGTTGAATCTGTTGAATTGGGTTACCTAAAGTTTTTTTGATACACAGTGAATTCCATGACATTTTGTACACTCACTTTTTCCATCTCTCTTTCTTTCTTTTTCGAGCAGATAGAATTGGAACAGATGCGAAGGCGGAACACCGATTTACAGAATCAGTACAACAAGGTGACAAACAACGACGTAGCGTTGCAATTTATGCCGCTATAATTGCGTTTTGTTGCGTTGCGCTTCCTTGTGTTGGTGTTGTATTGGGCTGTGTTGTTTTCCATTACGCTGCCTTGTGTTTCGTTGTGTTGTGCTACCTTGTGTTTCGTTGTGTTGTGCTACCTTGTGTATCGTTGTGTTACGCTGCCTTGTGTTTCGTTGTGTTGCGCTACCTTGTGTTTCGTTGTGTTGCGCTACCTTGTGTATCGTTGTGTTGCGCTACCTTGTGTTTTGTTGTATTTCGCTACCTTGTGTATCGTTGTGCTGCGCTACCTTGTGTTTCGTTGTGTTGCTCTACCTTGTGTTTCGTTGTGTTGCGCTACCTTGTGTTTTGTTGTATTTCGCTACCTTGTGTTTTGTTGTATTTCGCTACCTTGTGTATCGTTGTGCTGCGCTACCTTGTGTATCGTTGTGTTGCTCTACCTTGTGTTTCGTTGTGTTGCCCTACCTTGTGTATCGTTGTGTTGCGCTACCTTGTCTTTCGTTGTGTTGCGCTACCTTGTGTATCGTTGTGTTGCTCTACCTTGTGTATCGTTGTGTTGCTCTACCTTGTGTTTCGTTGTGTTGCTCTACCTTGTGTTTCGTTGTGTTGCTCTACCTTGTGTTTCGTTGTGTTGCTCTACCTTGTGTTTCGTTGTGTTGCGCTACCTTGTGTTTCGTTGTGTTGCTCTACCTTGTGTATCGTTGTGCTGCGCTACCTTGTGTATCGTTGTGCTGCTCTACCTTGTGTTTCGTTGTGTTGCTCTACCTTGTGTTTCGTTGTGTTGCGCTACCTTGTGTTTTGTTGTATTTCGCTACCTTGTGTATCGTTGTGCTGCGCTACCTTGTGTATCGTTGTGCTGCTCTACCTTGTGTTTCGTTGTGTTGCTCTACCTTGTGTTTTGTTGTATTTCGCTACCTTGTGTTTTGTTGTATTTCGCTACCTTGTGTTTCGTTGTGTTGCTCTACCTTGTGTTTCGTTGTGTTGCTCTACCTTGTGTATCGTTGTGCTGCTCTACCTTGTGTATCGTTGTGTTGCTCTACCTTGTGTATCGTTGTGCTGCGCTACCTTGTGTATCGTTGTGCTGCTCTACCTTGTGTATCGTTGTGCTGCTCTACCTTGTGTTTCGTTGTGTTGCTCTACCTTGTGTTTCGTTGTGTTGCGCTACCTTGTGTTTTGTTGTATTTCGCTACCTTGTGTTTTGTTGTATTTCGCTACCTTGTGTTTCGTTGTGTTGTGCTAGCTTGTGTTTCGTTGTGTTGTGCTACCTTGTGTTTCGTTGTGTTGCGCTACCTTGTGTTTTGTTGTATTTCGCTACCTTGTGTGTCGTTGTGCTGCGCTACCTTGTGTTTCGTTGTGTTGCTCTACCTTGTGTTTCGTTGTGTTGCTCTACCTTGTGTTTCGTTGTGTTACGCTGCCTTGTGTTTCGTTGTATTTCTCTACCTTGTGTATGTTGTATTTCGCTACCTTGTGTTTTGTTGTATTTCGCTACCTTGTGTTTCGTTGTGTTGCTCTACCTTGTGTTTCGTTGTGTTGTGCTACCTTGTGTATCGTTGTATTTCGCTACCTTGTGTTTCGTTGTGTTGCTCTACCTTGTGTTTCGTTGTGTTGCTCTACCTTGTGTTTCGTTGTGTTACGCTGCCTTGTGTTTCGTTGTATTTCTCTACCTTGTGTATTGTTGTATTTCGCTACTTGTGTTTTGTTGTGTTTCGCTACCTTGTGTATCGTTGTATTTCGCTACCTTGTGTATCGTTGTGTTTCGCTACCTTGTGTATCGTTGTGTTGCTCTACCTTGTGTTTCGTTGTGCTGCTCTACCTTGTGTTTCGTTGTGTTTCGCTACCTTGTGTTTCGTTGTGCTGCGCTACCTTGTGTATCGTTGTATTTCGCTACCTTGTGTTTCGTTGTGTTGTGCTACCTTGTGTATCGTTGTGTTGCTCTACCTTGTGTTTTGTTGTATTTCGCTACCTTGTGTATCGTTGTGCTGCGCTACCTTGTGTTTCGTTTTGTTGCTCTACCTTGTGTATCGTTGTGTTGCTCTACCTTGTGTTTTGTTGTATTTCGCTGCCTTGTGTTTCGTTGTGTTGCGCTACCTTGTGTTTTGTTGTATTTCGCTACCTTGTGTTTCGTTGTGCTGCGCTACCTTGTGTATCGTTGTGTTGCGCTACCTTGTGTTTTGTTGTATTTCGCTACCTTGTGTTTCGTTGTGCTGCGCTACCTTGTGTTTCGTTGTGTTGCGCTACCTTGTGTTCCGTTGTGTTGCGCTACCTTGTGTTTCGTTGTGTTGTGCTATCTTGTGTTCCGTTGTGTTGCGCTACCTTGTGTTTTGTTGTATTTCGCTACTTTGTGTTTCGTTGTGTTGTGCTACCTTGTGTTTCGTTGTGTTGTGCTACCTTGTGTTTCGTTGTGTTGCGCTACCTTGTGTTTTGTTGTATTTCGCTACCTTGTGTATCGTTGTGTTGTGCTACCTTGTGTATCGTTGTGTTGCGCTACCTTGTGTTTCGTTGTGTTGCGCTACCTTGTGTTTCGTTGTGTTGCTCTACCTTGTGTTCCGTTGTGTTGCGCTACCTTGTATTTTGTTGTGTTGCGCTACCTTGTGTATCGTTGTGTTGCGCTACCTTGTGTATCGTTGTGTTGCGCTACCTTGTGTTTCGTTGTGTTGCGCTGCCTTGTGTTTCGTTGTGTTGCGCTACCTTGTGTTTTGTTGTATTTCGCTGGCTTATGTTTCGTTGTGTTGCACTCTCTTGTGTTTCGTTGTGTTGCGCTGCCTTGTGTTTCGCTGTGCTGCGCTCTCTTGTATTTTAATGTGTTGCACTCCCTTGTATTTTAATGTGTTCAGCAGACACATTGTTTATGTTTCCCTTGTTTTATTTGTTTTATTCAAGGCTTCCACGGATCTACAAACTTGTAAAGCGGCCAAAAAGAAACTCGAAGGCCAACTTGGCCAGGTCAGTGTTTAGATTCTGTAATAGGCCACTTTTACGCTTCTGCTCAGTTGACGAGGCTGAGATGTTGGATGACGTCACTGACATGTGCAGACGTTGGCATAAACGTTTGTGTTCAACTCTTCAGGCTCGGTCTGTGATTGGTCAGAAGGACAGCGACCTGACATCTTTACTACAAGGGCGAGAAGACGCGCTAAGAGAAGTGGAGAAACTCGTAAAGCACACGAGCGCCTTGGAGAAGAGGTACACTGAAAAGGTGAGCAGAGTAAAACAAAAGTACTGTTTCGATTTATGCTGTGTTACAAAGTGAGAAAAATTAACCTTTGTTGCTACTTAAGATGATGTTACACTGGTGTTTCAGCGATTCTATATTGCGTCAAAAATCCTTCAGGTATAACACCCCATTGCGAACGAGTTTTTCGCGATGTTTTAGTGCTGCAACGCGTTACAAGTTTTGAAATTGGTTTAAAAACTTGCTGGGAGCGAGCTGATCAGTGTAACATGGTCTGCTCAATTTCTGGTGCAATATTCGACGGCTCCCACAACTATTGTACGTTTATTTCCACGGCGTGAAGCGCTACGCGAGTTTTTCCCACAAACTAATCCTGCAGTTCTCAGTGTTTTGTTCGTTTTCGCGACCGCGTTCATCATTACAGTTATGTAATGGGATGCTACACCTAAACGATTTTAGCCCAACATATCGTTGCAAATTGCTGTTGCAAGTAGACCCGTGTAACATCACCTTTATGTTCCTTCACTAAACTTGCATCGGTAAGTTTCAGTTCAAGATTAGGAAAATTTTAGGGCTATCTTTTTTAACTGCTTATTGCTTCATAACTGCGGAACTCTCGTTCACTTTTAAGTTGGCATTTTTAGCTTTGGAACCAAAGGTTTGAGGAACGAGTCTGTTCGAATTGTGAAATCACATCAAGTCTTTCTGTAGACTACTCTCACCCGAATGTTTAAACCATTTTCCAAGTCTGTTCTAGTTTTGAGTAAGTCGTGAATTTTTTATCACAGATCGACTCGCTTCAAAGGTCTCTCAGTGACGCGCAGGAAAACAGCGCTCGCCTGACTGTTGCTATGGAGAGTCTGATGAAGTCCCACGCCGACCTGCAGGAAGCTGTGGAGGGACTGCAGACTGAACTGGGAAAGAGGGACAGTGAAGCCAAGGCGCTCAAGAAGGAGAGGTGACTTGATCACTAGTTCTCAAACAAGAGTGATCAGCATCAAGTTTCGTATAACTTTTCTAACCAAAAATACATAATAAAGTATGGAGAACGCGGCGTTAGATGCTGATGTCTGTGTTACAGATACTATGCTCAGAAGAAAGTTTGTTAAACTCTCAATGCTCACCATATCATTTGTGCATTTCTTTGAAAAATGTAAACTGATATATTTTTGCATTTTGGGCTTGGATCAGAGAGTTAATAACATCACTGCAGCTCTCAAGGATGTATTTTTTTCTGTTCCTTTTTTTCTTCTCTTGGAATATCACTCTTTTCCTTCTTGTTCTTCTCGTTCTTCTCGTTTTTCTTCTTCGTCGTCGTATTTTTCTCTTCCTTTTTCATCACCTATTGTTTCCTAGCGTTTGACTTGCTTCTTTTTTTATTCAGAAACAACGCTCAAGAAACCGTGAGACAACTGCAATGCGAGGCTGAAATATTACAAGACAGACTGATAGCCGTGGAAAGTAGCGAACTGCAAGAGGTGAGAACCAATCAAGCACGTCGATATCATTGCATTCTGCGACAAATGCAACGGTGTGTGTGGTTTGAGATTGTTCTGGTGGTAATAGTCGTAGCAGTGTCGGTTGTGGTGATGTTTGTACTGACGAAAATGAGGAGGCGGCGACGATGGTGATGATGACGGATGGTGATGATGATGATGATGATGATGATGGTGATGATGATGATGATGATGATGATGACGACGATGATAATGATGGTGATGATGATGATGATGATAATGACGATGACGACGACGACGACGATGATGATAATGATGATGACGGATGGTGATGATGATGATGATGATGGAGATGAGGGATGGTGATGGCGATGATGCTGATGCTGATGCTGACAAATTACGATGATGATAATGATGATGATGGTGATAATGTCGACGGATACTTTACAGTAAAGTACTGAAGTATATTTTCCTCCACATTGTCAGCTCAGACCGTTGCGTGAAGCGTTGTCCACAGCGCAAGCAGACCGAGAACGACTTTCGGATGAACTTAATCGCGTTTTAGAGGCGCACAAAGAACTTCAGGGCGCTACAGAGCATCTACAATCAGAACTCGAAAGGAAAGAGATGGAACTGCAGAGTCTACAAGACGAAAGGTGGTTATCCTAATTCTTGCTCTCCTCTTATCTCTACCACTACCACCATCATCGTCATTATCATTTTCTTCACCACCACCATCATCATCATCGTCATTATCATTTTCTTCACCACCACCACCATCATCATCATCATCATCATTATCATCATCATCATCACCATCATCATCATCACCATCATCATCATCATCACCATCATCATCATCATCATCATTATTATCATCATCACCACCACCACCACCACCACCACCACCACCACCACCACCACCACCACCACCATCATCATCATCATCATCATCATCATCATCATCATCATCATCATCATCATCATCATCATCATCATCATCATCATCATCATCATCATCATCATCATCATCATCATCATCATCATCATCATCATCATCATCATCATCATCATCATCATCATCATCATCATCATCATCATCATCATCATATTCATCATCATCATCATCATCATCATCATCATTATCATCATCATCATCACCATCATCATCACCACCACCACCACCATCATCATCATCATCATCATCATCATTATCATCATCATCATCACCATCATCATCATCATCATCATTATTATCATCATCACCATCACCATTATTATCATCACCATCAGCAGCAGCAGCATCATCATTATCATCACATCACCATTCGTCACCATCATCACCTTATCCTCATCCTTTATCGTCATCGTAATTTGTCAGCATTAGCATCATTGTCATCAATCACATTTATCATTTACATTTATCCATGTGATCATTATTATTGTTATTTTTATTACTATTATCTTTGTCCAGGGATCGTTATCAGCATGAATCACGGTTGGACAACGCCGAGTTTGAAGGCCGCGTGAAAGAAGTGCAAAGAGAAACACAAAAAGATTTACAAGAAGCAAGAAACAAACACAAGAAGGAGGTGGCACGGGTTAGTATTCAGTTGCCTTAGCTATTCAGACAAAAACATAGCAGAACGACTGTATTCATGGCGTACAATGACGGAAAAACTGTGTTGACACATGCTTTAAATTTCGTACTTTTGTCGAAATAAATCATGCCCCCCATCATTGTTGTAGCTTGAATTTGGAAAAGTCGCGGTACGGTTTTGACGGGAAGCCATTGCTAAATAATTTATTTATCAACATTGAATTGGGGGGGGGGGGGGGAGAGGGGTGTGTCAACAATTTTGTCCCCTGTTGTAGTTTGGTTTTAGGTTTCCTGTGTCTGTATTGCATTATTTTTCTGATTATTTCTGATTCCATTGAATCACACACAGTTTGGTGTTTGCGGTTGTTGTTGTTGTTGTTGTTGTTTTAGCTTCGAAAAGAGCTAGAAGAAGCGAACTTAAGCAAGAACCGCTTGAGGGAGAACAATTCAAAGCTGGAGGAACGAGTTAACGATCACGAACAGCAGTTGAGTACGAACAAGGTGAAGATGAAGTCCATGAAAGCGCAACTAGCGCAACTGAGGAAGACAAACAAAGCCAAAGAAAGCGAAGACGAGACGTTGAAGGGAAGGATTGAGGTAAAAACGGAAGGAAAAACGAATGAAAATCAGTTTAAAATACAGAAAAATATAATGACAATTAGCAAAAAAAAAAAAGAGAACAAAACTGGAGACAGGAAAAAACAATGGAGATCGATTTAAAACGCGCACAGTGACCAAAGAAACGAACGAGTTTATAAAAAATGAGGTTGGGTTCGAGACGGGGGAGATTTATAATCTACAACAACAACAACAAGTTGGTCTGATCTTGCTTCTATAGGATTTCAAGAGAGAACTTACTGATCTTGAACGAGTAAAAAATCAGTACATGCGGAAAAACAACGAGCAGGTATGTATATATTGTTTGCTACTTTTTAACCATTGCCTGCCTACCAACCTTTTACCGACTAGTACATACCGACCGCTGTACCGACCACGAACTGACCGCAACCATGATTACTGTACCGACCACGAACCGACCGCTTACCGACCACGAACCGACAGCTTACCGACCACTGTACCGACCACGAACCGACCGCGACCGCGACCGTGACCACGTCAATGTTCTTTCAATGCTTTTTGTGATTTTTCATGCAGTCGAAGACAATCGACGAGTTTGTGTCCAAAACCGCTGACCTTCAAAAGGAGCTGGAAATCTTGATACGAGATCAAAACGAGGCTGCAGAAAATCTGAGGTGAGCGGGCGCGATTCTGACTCTTGCTCGTACGCAGGCTCTTTCCCCTTCCTGCTAGGGAAAAGGCCTGGAACCCAGGATAATTCTGACTTTGTTCACGTATGCTTTGCAGAAGAAAAGAAGAGGAGTTAGAGAAAGAAAAGAGACTAAGAAAGGTGAGGCAAGATCCAGTTCCCGATTCTCCCAACCTGCCCTGGACAAACTGTATGAGTAGTGCTAGGAGAATTGATAGTATGTACCAACTTGAAGCCAAGCGAGAGATCACTTGATTCTCCCAAACTGTATGAGCAGTGTTAGGTGAATTGATAGGCTGTTACAACTTTGACCCAAGCAGGAGATCACTTGCCTGTTTCCCTAGACTAAAGTATATACAGCTGACTGTTAATAAAAGGAGAAATTTACCTTTGATCACTTTGCCGCGTTTATGCAGGAAATGTCAAACGCTAAGCAAGAGGCGGAGAAAAAGCTTTTACAGGCGAACAACGAAAGCCACCAGGTGCTGTATGCTCGTCAGTCCTGTTAATCTTGTTTTTCAGTGCCTACGTGTTCTCGTCAGTCTTGTTAATTTTGTTTTCCAGTGTCTATGTGTCCTCGTCAATCCTGTTAATCTTGTTTTCAGTGCCTACGTGTTCTCGTCAGTCCTGTTAATCTTGTTTCTAGTGTCTTGTCCTCGTGTGTCCTGTTAATCTTGTTTCTAGTGTCTTGTCCTCGTGTGTCCTGTTAATCTTGTTTTTGGTGTTTGTCTTCCTCGTCATTCCAGTTCATCTTGTTTTCAGTGTTCAGTCCTATAAATCACAGCATGTCTCCCTCGTCGGTCCTGTTAACCTATCTTTTGTGTTTATGTGTATGAAACGGGTCTGACCTGGTTCTCTTTCGCTTTTAAGGTGTCTGCGAACCTGAAAGAAGCCCACGAATGGTTCAAGGAGAAGTTCGATGGATTGCAAACGGAGTTGGCGCGCTCTCGGTAAGAAAAGCCACACTAGGTACATTCATTTAACTTGTGAACGAGTCGATTACCGATCAGTAACGACGGCGCCCGACGTGTTTCCGACGAGGTCCGAGTGAAAGCCGAATCAGCTCTGTTCTCTTTCATTGCAGGAAAGTACAGACAGCTCTAGAGAGAGAAAACCGTGATAAACAGAAAAAGATCAACGACGAGAAACGAAAAGTGGAAGATGCCACGACTAGAGCGCAAGAAATACTCAGAGTGAGTTTGTGTGGTCCAGTGTGTGTGTGTGTGTGTGTGTGTGTGGGTACAGTCTTTTTTGCCGGTTTGTGTGTCGTTAGTATGTGACTGTGCACTGGGTGTGTAAACTATAGCAAGTTTTAGTTGTAAAGAAATGTCAAATCACGAGTTGATTTTTTTTATAGCACAGCAGAATAGATTATTGTATAGCCAAATAGCCGTTTTCGAGAGTAATTGTGTGATTTCTTTTGTTTGGCGTTTGCTACGCTTGTGGAATAGTCCAAGAAATGTGTAGCAGGACTCTCGGCCTATCAGGAGCAAAAGTGGCGCGTACGTTTTCTCGCACTTCTGATTGGCTCCTTCTTCGAAGTAGAACAAAACCGAATTTATTTGGTCGTTTCTTACAGCCTCTGTGATTGGTGGTGTAATTACTTTGATTTCTGATTGGTTGAGAGTGTTTCTTACGGCTCCTGTGATTGGTGGTGTGCCTTAACACGTTCAAGAGTGCAATACGTAAAGTAGATATTAATAGTCTATTAAACAACTATTGCAACTGCTACGATCTATGCAGAGCATAAATGAACATCTATTTATATCATAGATTTCCAGTACATTTATTTTAGCATTTTAATTTATTAGTTAGACTGGGTAAGATAGTATAGTGTCCCTAATTATAGTTTGTTGAAGCTAAATAATCGGTCATTATTATCATTATTTACTTTAGCTTCTGATTGGTTGAAATTGTTTCTCCCAGCTCATGTAGTTTTTTGGTTACTGGTGCATATGTGGACGAACTTACGTGAAAACACGAGAAGAATCTTAACTACCTTATGCCATAAATGTTCGACCACGACCGTGAAAAAATCGCGAAATTTAAAAAAATTAAAAGGCGAATATAGAATTTTCGAAAATCGCGAAATGTAGAACTATGATAAAGAAGATTGAGCATTTCGCTCTGACGAAGGGCTAGCGCTCGAAACGTGAGCTATTGTCTCTTTTATGGCGTTCCATTACCCTCATCAACACCTAGTTGATACACCAGTTTGTAGAACTATGATACTCCCACATGTTCACAGCTGCATGGGCGATGGGGAATAACCAATCCCTTTCCTCGTATTCAACAGGCAAGTCGGTTGACCATCAACAAGCTATCTGGAGATATTGCCGAGAACCACTGGGAAACAAAAGGTATGAAACACGCGTTACAAGCAGAAAGGGACCAGAGTTTGTTGGCAACTCAAAAACTTCACCGAGTACAGGTATTTGGAATTCATGTATTAAGAGTTAGCTTTCTATTGCATCCAACAAAGAGTAGACAAATAGTTAACCCTTTCACTCCCAAGATCAACTTCCATCTTCTTTTTTCAATTTCTCAATTAGAAGCTGATTAGACTATCAATTCTCACTGCATCATCCATGCATTTTTTCTCTCAAAAGGTTGAGAGAATCTGCATTTTGAGCTTGGGAGTTAAAGGGGCCCTCTCGGCTAATCCAGTGTATTTGTTTGCATCCCGAAAATGTGTAAGAAATCGACGGAAATCAATGAGTAAAATGCGGGCATATAGCAGTCTATGCCAAACCAAATTGCACGACATTTCGTGTAATAAATTCTTTATTATACAACAAACGAAGCAGGGCAAACGTTCTCGCCGCGCGCAAAATGGAACAAAAAATGACGCGTTCGTAAACTTTGCTTGCGAAAATTGATCACGTAAGCTAATAAACCAGTTGATCTGGTTCCTGACGAGTGCAATACGCTCCCATCTTTGCACTCGTTTTGGCCCGTATTTGCACTTGAAAATGTGAAGTCGTGTAACTTTATTTCCATTCGAGTCGGATGGAAATGACTTTCTACTGTCGTGGACCCTGGAATATTTTTTGAACACGAACTTTCTGTTTAAACATTCCTTGTGAACCTCACTTCTCAAACAATATATATATAAAGTTCCCTGTGACTATTCAATTGGAAACAATGGGCCAGAACAAGAATTCCAGCTAGGTAAATCAGACGTCGAAGGAGGAGGGAGTCTGTGGACACAAACACATCCGATTTGTTTTTCTCTTTGTGCGACTGTAGAACTAACAGTGTACGTTGCGCGCGGCACGTTGCATGACAACCGAAAGCCAAAACAGTAAGTGGCTCGTCTTAAACTTCAATATTTACTCTCCATAACAATAATAGACAAAGTCTCTGAGCTCCAAGGCGAGGAGACATCTACGAATGCCGTATTTCTACTGAGTTATTGGCTTCATTATTTCTGTCAGAAATCTACCGCCAGGCACATGGAGGACCTAGCACAAGAAATCGATGTGTTAAGGCGATCCACGAGAAGATAACACGAAACAACCGTCACATAACGACCGACTAAACTCAAAGTCACTGCCGCAAAAGAACATTTTAACGTACTTCCAACAACAAATTAACATGGGCACTGCTGTTTAAATGTACTCATCGAGAGCTTTCATTTGAGTGGTCACATCTTTAGGTTTCATTTGACAGTTCAGGAGTTGGGAATGAACACTGCTGTTTAAATGTACTCATCGAGAGCTTTCATTTGAGTGGTCACATCTTTAGGTTTCATTTGACAGTTCAGGAGTTGGAAATGAACACTGCTGTTTAAATGTACTCATCGAGAGCTTTCATTTGAGTGGTCACACCTTTAGGTTTCGTTTGACAGGTCAGAGGTTGGAAATGAACACTACTATTAGAATGTAACCCATGCACTCAGAACATTTATTAGAGTGGTCGGAAAAGTGCTTACGCCTTCAGGATTCGATGGACCTTTCCAGGTTGATTGTATTTTGTCTTTGGCAGTGACTGTTTTCCTTTTATATTCTCAAATAACTTCGTAATAGCCTTCCAAGGTAGAGTCATGGCAGTAGTTATTTATATAGTATAACATATGTAATATTTATAGTGCTTTCTTCAGGACTGCACCATACTCAAACATAAGGTGTATTGACATATAACTTCATTGTGATAATCATTGTTGTTATTCTAATTTGGCAAACCGTTTTAAAGGGGCATTTTCGTGAGATGCGCGTGCGTTTGGTCGAAACTTGAAAACATTCGCCCTTTTTTTAAAGTTTGCATCCAATATATTTTTTTACATTAAAAGTTTTATATTTTTGTAAATTTTTTACATTAAATAAGCGACATTACGTGCGGCACGTTGCGTGACAACTGCAAGCTGAAAAAAAAAAATTATCTTCAACATCATAATTTTTTCTCTAAGACAATCATCTTCAAAGTATCTGAACTCCAGGGCGTGAGCACTGATGGGTGGACGAAAAGAAGAGACTCAATTTCAAATAATATTGTGAGACAGTTGTTCAATGCAACTTGTTTATTTGCATACCCACTTATTTTTAAGCTTACATCGCGAGAGATGAAAGTGCTCTAATGTTCAACCCACGTTCTGCTACAAAAACCATTTGGAGTTGTGTGCAGGATGCACTTGAGCATCATACTGGAATGACAGATTCCCTATAGAACACCTCATACTCCGAGCATTTAAATTTGTTCGTTCCAGCCATCACGGTCTTCAGATATTCCTTGCTTTGGAAAATATAGTTTATAGTTGGTCCAAAGTTGTGTAGGAGAGTGCTGCTTGAATCTTCGTTCACGTTACATTTGTCTGAAATGTAGAGATCGTGGGTCCCGCCTCCCGGACCTCCAAAGGTTGGTCCGAAGTCACTGTGTCTGAACATTAGATTGGTATAGGTACCTCCATGAATGATAGCGTCGAAGGGGTCATCGAGAAAGTTGTTGAGTGAGAACAGGACCGCTTTCTCGCTTTCTACATTATCTTCATCTGCGGAGAGAGACAATTCCAGTTAAAAACCGAATGGCCGGAAGAGACCTTGCGCAAAACGTTCTTGACGTCACTTCCATTGGTCAGCGTTCGTCACCAATTCTGCGTAACTCGTTCTGACTCGAGATATATTTCACTTCTTGTGCAAGCCCCGTTTTTAGTGTCACGCTCGTGAAACCTTAAGGCAAAGAAACTCGATACTCAACTATAACAGTAGGTTGGTTGTGATCGTCCGGGTTAGAGTAGTCTCCAGAAAGACTGTTGTTGGCGACTGACGTTTCGACTACCTGAGCGGAAGTCATCTTCAGAGTCAAGTGACTCTGAAGATGACACTTGACTCTGAAGATGACTTCCGCTCAGGTAGTCGAAACGTCAGTCGCCAACAACAGTCTTTCTGGAGACTACTCTAACCCGGACGATCACAACCAACCTACTGTTCACACTCCTGGGTTCAAACCATTTGCCACTCAACTATAAGTTTGTTCAACGCATTTTCTATAACCGCCCTTTTACTCTCAGTCCCAGAAGTGATCATCTTTAAGTTTCTCTTCAGTCTCTCAATAGAGATATTATTATCATCCAACAATAAGGAAAAGTTAGCAGTTGAAAACTTGCTCAGATCATAGCTGATTGAACTATCAATTCTCACTGCGTCACTCAGATACTTTCTTCTCGAGTAGTTAGGAGAATCTGTATTCTGTCGTAATAATCACCTGAGGTCCATGATCTGGAGACATAGCCACCAAATACGTAGTCTCCAACTCGAACCACAGTGATAGTGGGGCCTTTGTTGTCACAGTTGTCGTGGAACGTTTTGGCCGAGTAACCGCTCTCGCTGGCCCTGTAGCATCTCTCCCAGTTCGACTGACGTGCTTCCTTCTCCTGAAGAAATTCAACGAGTAGTGTGGAATAGTCCGGGTGATCCTTGAGAATTACCGAGTCCAGGTCGAAGGTTAACGGCGCTGTGAAAAATAATCCAAATTACCAAACAACAGATTTGGGGCTATTGGTCATAGCTGAACTTTACGTTATTATTATTATTATTATTATTATTATTATTATTATTATTATTATTATTATTATTATTATTATTATTAGTATTAGTATTAGTATTAGTATTAGTATTAGTATTAGTATTAGTATTAGTATTATTCGGTCTTTGTTTCAGTTGAAAATCAGTGCATTCGCGTCATCTTTTACATATCAGTCTTACAAAGTTTTCTATATGTACGTTGTTAAACCTTATAAGGCCTGAATCAGACGCCGTTCCTCTCATGCGCCGAACCTAATGTAATAAGCCACTTTCACAATCGTGCGCAGTTTGCAAAGCACAGATGTTCTGGCGTGCCAACTGACAATAAAACGTGGCGGGCAGAGTGTATAACTTATACGTGGTTATAACTCAGTTATACAGACACAAAACCAAGCTCAGCAGAGAGATTTACTTGACAGACACTCGTTTATGTGGGCAGCAAAAAGTGCTATTTGCTACTGCACAACCATGCGCAGTAGCAAATAGCAATTTTTACTTCCCACATAGGCGAGTGTCGGCTGTTTAGTAAATCTCTTTGTAGAGCTCCATGGCCTTGTTTCTACATATTAATTGCATTATCACCAAAGAATCAGTTCTCCACAATTCCCGCCAAGTTTATTTTCAGGTGACCCGCCACAATACTGCGCTTCACAAATTGCGCATGACTGTGAAAGTGGCTTATTTAGACCTGGTTTTTGCACATTTGCATTTGGTTCGGCGCATGCGAGGCTCGACGTTTGAAGAGAACCTAACAATGGAAATAACACTGCCGTACTTAATAGAGGGGACGCAGTTAATAACGAATATAAAACCAAAAGGAAACTTACCACATCGCGGCAACGCAAAGCCAGGTTTGCATCTGCACTCCGCCTCACCACACCGGACAATGCAAGTTCCACCGTTCTGACAGGGGTTGGGGGCGCATGGTGTTCCTTTTATAAGAGTGATCAACTTCAATATTCTCTTTCAGTCTCTCACCAGAGATTTAACCATACAGTAGGAAGAACTTGGCTTTTGATACTTTCTCAGGTGAAAGCTGATGAAATTGTCAATTCTCGCTACATCACGCATACGTTTTCTTTTTAAAAGATTGGGAGAATCTGCATTTTGAGCATGGGAGTTAAAGGGCCGTCAGGAGATTACTTTTTTTAAAGTTTTGAGTGTCTTGGTATCTCGAGTTTTACTAGCGTTGCACGAACTACCACAGTTTTGTGCAGTAACCGCTAACACATCAAAAGTATTTTTGCAGTGTCTCTTTACTTTATCAGATAAAGAAGACTTTATAGGTAAACATCACCCATGCCCGATAACAGTTCTTTGAATTTAGATTCTGCGTGATTAGAGTCGAGCAAACAAATATGCGTACATAAAAACTCCCCGCTAGACTTATATGAGAATTTATAAAATAACTATGATATTACGCGCGCCCTGATTGTCTAAATAACCGTGTTAGATGAGAGCATATTACACGCTGACGCGGATACGCGATGTTTTTTACTTGACTAATTATTTTATAAAAGAAATAAATAACGTGTTCCCGTGTAATATAGCCTCATCAAAACACTTGGGAAGTTGGGAGAACACTCGAGTAGCGCCAGAAACCACTCGGCGGCCTCGTGGTTTCCTTACGCTACTCTCGTGTTCTCCCATCTTCCCGCGTGTTTAGATGAGGCTATAGAGCCGTTTTCCGATGACTGTCGAAAGTAATTGTGTGATTGCTTTGGTTTTGCGTTTGCTTCGCTTTCGGATTGGTCCACACGAGTTTGTCAGCATGCTCAGCCAATCAGAGACAAAACCAAAACCAAAACCAAACACTTCTCACGCAAGCGATGGCGTGTACTCGCACTGCTGATTGGAAAGTAAAACCAAACGCAAAACCAAACGCAAATTACTTTGTCTTCCAATTGGCTGAACTGTTTTCTCTCAGTCTCTGTGATTGGCCTGCGTGATTACTTTGGTTTTGGTTTTCGACAGTCATCCGAAAACGACTCTATTACACGTTGACGCATTATACATTATTTTCTTAAGTATTATTTTTTCTTACCCGGAGATTGTCCACCGCCACTCCCACCACTTTCTTCCAGCTTCTTTATATCTTTCATTAACTGACCAACTTTTTCGCACATTTCTGCAACAAAGGTACATAGTGATCATGCTGTGTATATTTAGAAAATATAACCTACGGGCTTCGTGTTTGCATAGCTTGATGAAAACATAGTGACAGTTTGGGACAACTTGGCGAGGGTTTACACAAAGATTACCACCTACTCTTACTACTACCACTGCTAACACCATTACTGCTACTTGTACTGTTACTGCTGCTGCTGCTGCTACTACTGATGGGTCTTAGTGGCTCAGTGTGACCTTTGGAAATAGTGGTGTTTTACTCACTTTTTTTGTCTCCCATCCCGCACTGGCCGCTTTTCTTTTTGCCTTTCTTTGAGCCTCCCTTTCCGCCTTTCTTTGCCAAGCAGCAGTGCAGGACGAGAAGAATCAACAGCAGAAGAAACACCGACTTCACCTTCATTGTTGGATCTATTGATTTATCAAACGTTACAATATTTTGACAAGAATGTCACTGAGAAAATATTTGAAATGTTGAGAAACCTGCTAAGCAGCGCTGAAATTGAAGCAGCCCTCTCAGCCATATCAATGCTTTTGTTTACATCTGGATAATCCAAGGCTAAATTTGGTTGCCAACACGAAAGAAGTTTTCTAAATCTTCAACTTAAAAATAACAAAAAATTGAACTTGGTTCACCAAAAACGTAAACAACTTGGTGAACATTATGGCATTAGAATGAGTTGCCTTTAGGTTTTATTTGACAAATCAAGAGCTTTAATTGTGAACACCGCTACAGTGGGATCTCGATTAAAGGGACACCCTCGGGATGGATTAAATATGCGGTTTCTTTTTTTTTTTTCGGAACAAGGAAAAGTGTCCCCCTAATGGAAGTGTCCCAAAGTAGAGGTTTCACTGTATTAGAATGTACTATCGAGAGCTTTCATTTGAGTGGTAACATCTTTAGGTTCCATTTCACAATTCAGGTGTTGGAAGTGAACCCTGCTATTAGAGTGTACTCATTGAGAGCTTTCATTTAAGTGCCGGATCATATCTTTAGGTTTCATTTGACAGATCAGGAGATTTAGTTGTGAACCCTGCATGCTATTAGAATGTACTTTGACAGTCCAGGAGTTGAAAGTGAACACTACTATTGGAATGTACTAATTGAGAGCTTTCATTTGAGTGCCAGATAATATCTTTAGGTTTTATTTGACAGTTCAAGAGTTTGTAGTATTCACAGGACTGTGAGACGTCTTTCCATGTACGCGAGAGCTTTGATAAGAAGCTAGAAGTTCCTCGAAGAACTTTAACACAGTCAAATGCCGCGGTAGTATCTTTATGCTGTGACCACTACAACCAGCATTCGTTGCGCGCATCAGGCCAACTGACGTCACACTGAATACCTATTCTCGCCAGAGTGAGTTGAATTGACGCCGTTCCTGTCAGTATTGGACAATGTTTCTCATAACGCCAAATGCTAAAGCTAAAGACAGCAGCCTGCTTTTGGACCTCAGTCGACAGCTCTAAAAACTAGCGGCAATATTTAACGAGGATTTGTGGCTGAGAAATTGACGCAAAAGATAGGGAACGAAAGGTGAAGGGAGCCCTTGGATTTGGTCCACCACAATCGGAGGGATGAATCCATTCATCTAGGAAGAAGAGGTTAATGCAGGACCAAGCCGAAGCATCTGCTTTTTAGCCGGTAAGCTCTGCTAGATTTTATACTGATATATTTTGTGTGAGGATCTGCCCATTTTTTTATATGACTGTGAAGTAGTTTTACCATATAAGGTTGCAACAGAGTGCCGGTACGGGAGCGTATTACACATTTCAGATCCGTATTACACTGTAGAAAACCGGTTTGACTTGGGTTTTTAGATGCTTATCACGTAAAGCCAAAATGGCGGATGAGAATGACGAGAACTGCTTTCAACTTCTTGACAACGACGACGAGCTAGGACTTGACGAACTTTTCGGTGGTAATACTTTTGACGAATTACTTACAGACGCTGTAGACTCGATGTGCGAAACTAACCTGAAAACTATGACAACACAAACCAACCAGAAAACCAATTTAACGCTACTCTTGACAACCGAGACATTTCGACATTTATACAAGAAAACAGGAACAAAAACACTGTAATAAAGACGAGAGCGGACGTAAACAATTTTCAGAAATGGGCTAAAACAGTGAGCGAGACAAAATACACCGAGTGAACTAAACAATCACTCGCGCATTTTGTTGGTAAAATTTGTAAACAAAACGGCGAAGAATCCGCTAAACCATCGAATAAGATGTATATACACACCAGTGTGCCTTCTCTAACTAAAACCGCGGCATGCCCTCTCAGAAAATCCTCTCATCCCCCAGCCGTACGAACAGGGGAAAGAGCTACATTTTTAAAGTGGGCCAAGCAGTGAACAAAAAAAAGATACGATAAAGATACGAAGGATATTGAACATAAAGTACTTGTGTTTCTCAGTTAAATTAAAGACAACGTATAAGTACAAACGAGGTGGAATATTTACAATATCAGAGGTAAAATAACCTTAGAGTTGCGACGAATCACAAGGAAAGAATGTGAAGATACGAAGAATATTGTCCGTAAAGTGCTTGATAAATCAAATAGTGACCACATAAGTAAAAGCGAGGTGGAATACTTACGATCACAAACGGAGGTAGAATAACCTTAGGATTGCGACGAATCACAAGAAAAGAATGCGAAGATACGAAGAATATTGTCCGTAAAGTGCTTGATAAATCAAAGAGTGACAACATAAGTAAAAGCGAGGTGGAACACTTACAGTCACAAACGGGGATAGAATAACCTAAGAATCGCGGACACAAGCTCTTCTCGCTTCAAAGATATGCAGGCCTGAATGATGCGCTTCTCAGGGCAATACGGCTAGTTACGTCCACGTCTCGTCTCAAACTGGAATCTCATTGGTCAATACGTTATTAGTTGAATATTCATTACGCGGCATCTCTACGCGCAACAGTGTATTGCTCCAAGAGAAGCCAACGCGGAGATCATTTGTTATATATTCATTGTTTTCAGCTTTTTGTTCAAATTGAAAGCCGGGGTATCATTATCCATGGCATTGTTTAAAGCGTTTTTAATTAAACTGAAAGCCTTGATATTTGGATAAAGTATTCATTGCATGCCCTGTGTGGTCTAAAGCTTCATTCCACACCCTGAGTTACCAGTCTTCGTGTTGGTTCCTATGCGGAAAAATATACCTGTATCTGTACAAAACAAAGTCCAACATCTTCAACGTGACATCTTTCCTTGCGACCACTCTCGTAAGTGACCAGCTCTAGTGAAACTGACGTTGGCCGAGCGGTTGGTGGTGGTGGACCTGAATCCGTAATGAAGCTGCAAGCCAGGAGGTCGTGGGCTCAATTCTCGCGGCCGGCAGTAGTAAGAAGGTTTTTCATCCGGGGAGGCAACTCCAACGGTTTTTCCCTTCTGAACTTGTCTCCTTTCTACAGGTATTCCACCGGTCGGACATTTGAAACATGAGCCTCTGGCTCGGGAGAATGGGCAACCACTCCCTAATGCTTCGACTTTAAATAGACGATATTTATTTATTTATTTATATTTTAGTTACAACCACCATTGTGAAACCCCGTTTGAATTGTCATTTTAAACTCTGTAATTAAAAGCTCTCGTAAGAAACCGCTCCCTTAAGCGACCGCAACCACTTTTGGGAATTACCAACTCTCGTAAGTGACCACTCAAAGGGTCTGACTCTCGTATTAGTCAACACTTTACTGAAAGTGAACACTGCTTGATCGCATTTACAGTAAATAAATATGACATATTGCACCAATGGTTTGTTTGATAAGATCTCGATTTAAAAGTTCAAGGGGGTTTTTGGAGGAGCATCTGTGCGGCTTTATGCTAAAAGCTCTTGTAAGCGACCAGCCTCTATCTCTCTATCTTGTTTAACGCTACACCACATCAATCAATCAATCAATCAATGCCTTTATTTACAACACTATTAGTTTAAAGCTTACAGCTTGAGGGGTCGTGTATAAATTTTAAATGTATATGAAATAATTAGATGTAAAACTCCTAAATTTATCTATGAAACTCCTAAATACTAAATACTCTCTAAATATCCTAAAAATCTCCCTGCCCATTCACTTAATGCTACGTTTCAAATATAGATAAAGTCATTGATCCTGTTACTAGTTGTTTGTGCTGTGGAAGATACCTAAAACGCTTTAAATAATGCCATGGATAATGATACCCCGCATAGTTTCTCTTGGAGCATATAGACTGTAGTCTACGCGTGCTTCAGACCACACAGGGAACACACAATGAACAAATTATTCAATAATCAAGGCTTTCAATTTTAACAAGAAGCTGAAAACAATGAATATATAACAAATGATCCCCGCGTTGGCTTCTTTTGGAGCAATACACTGTTGCGCGTAGAGATGCCGCGTAATGAATATTCAACTAATACCGTATTGACCAATGAGATTCCAGTTTGAGACGAGACGTGGACGTAACTAGCCGTATTGCCCTGAGAAGCGCATCATTCAGGCCTGCATATCTTTGAAGCGAGAAGAGCTTGTGTCCGCGATTCTTAGGTTATTCTATCGCCGTATGTGATTGTAAGTGTTCCACCTCGTTCGTACTTATGTTGTCTTATATTGGGCAAGCACTTTATGGAATATATTCTTCGTATCTTCGCATTCTTTACTTGTGATTCGTCGCAATCCTAAGGTTATTCTACCTCCGTTTGTGATTGTAAGTCTTCCACCTCGTTTGTACTTATGTGGTCACTCTTTGGCTTATCAAGCACTTTACGGACAATGGTATCATTCGTATCTTCGCATTCTTTTCGTGTGATTCGTTGGAACCCTAAGGTTATTCTACTTCTGTGATATTGTAAGTATTCCACCTCGTTTGTACTTTTGTTGTCACTCTTTCATTTATCAAACCCTTTATGGACAATGTCCTTCGTATCTTTGCATCTTTTCTTGTCATTTGTCGCGAACCTAAGGTTATTCTACCCCCGTTTGTGATTGTAAGTGTTCCACCTCGTTCGTACTTATGTTGTCTTAGATTTAGCAAGCACTTTACGGACAACATTCTTTGCATCTTTTCTTGTCATTTGTCGCGAACCTATGGTTATTCTACCCCCGTTTGTGATTGTAAGTCTTCCACCTCGTTCGTACTTATGTTGTCTTAGATTTAGCAAGCACTTTACGGACAACATTCTTCGTATCTTCGCATTCTTTTCTTGTCATTCGTCGCAATCCCAAGGCTACTCTACCCCCGTTTGTGATTGTAAGTCTTCCACCTCGTTCGTACTTATGTTGTCTTAGATTTAGCAAGCACTTTACGGACAATATTCTTCGTATCTTTGCATTCTTTTCTTGTCATTTGTCACAATCCGAAGGTTATTCTACCTCCGTTTGTTATAGTAAGTATTCCACTTTTGCTGGTACTTATGTTGTCTTATATTTAGCAAGCACTTTAAGGACAATATTCTTCGTATCACTTCGCATTCTTTTTTTGTCATTCGGCGCAATTTTAAGGGTATTCTACATCCGTCTGTGATCGTAAGCATTCCACCTCGCTTGTACTTATGCTGTCACTCTTTCATTTATCAAGCCCTTTATAGACAATATCATTCGTATCTTCGCATTCTCTTCTTGTGATTTGTTGGAATCCTAAGGGTATTTTACCTCTGATATTGTAAGTATTCCACCTCGTGTGTACTTATGTTCTCTTTGATTTAGCTGTGAAACCCAAGCACTTTATGGACCGCAGTATGTTTCATATACGTTCGCCTTCTTTTCTTGTATGCTTAGCTGATTTTAAAGTATGCAGCTCTCTTCTGTTGAATGTACGGCTTAAGGCGATAAAAGGGGATTTTCTAGATTGGAGGAGTTTTAAGAGGTTTCGGTTTTCTTTGGGATCAGCAAACAGTTACTATGCTGCCATGGAGCTATGGCGAAAACTCTCAATTGAAAGGAGAAATGAGAGAAAGGTGAAATCCACCTGCTGGAGACAGGAAAGTTGTCAGATAAATTTTCGTCTCACGTGTGTGTCACTTGTGTCGACATTCTCAGTCGCAACCACTTCTTCACCAATTGCATACAAAGTGCCGACTGCCCCTTTTCAATTGTGTTTTCCGCTGGTCTTGGTATAACAGAATGCACTCATAGTTTGGCTTCTAATGTTTATTTGGTTATTGGATAGTGGTTTAAACATCTCATATACTGGCTCGTTCTTCTGATCCCTATAACCTTACACTGTATAGCATAGAGCTGTTTTCCGAAAACTGTCGAAAGTAAACTTTTGATTGCTTTTGTGTTGTGTTTGCTGCGCTTGTGGATATATAGAGGGTTTGCACGGCGGCCATTTGGATGGCAGGAGAAATGAATTCACTTCCTCTGGGAAAGAAATGCTATTGTTATGGGAAAATATTTCATTGTTCCTACCATCCAATATGGCTGCGGTGCAATCCCTCTATTGGTCCAGCTTTTAAGTTTAGTAATACAACATTAGCGTACTAATTTCGGATGGGGCATATGTGAATATGGTATATTTTCTAGTTTACTTATAACTTACTTTTAATAATCAATAGAAGGGAAAACTCAAGATGAAGTTGGTGTTCCTTCTGTTGTTGGCTCTCGTTGCTGTGAACTGCAGCTTTGCAAAGAAAGGAAATAGCTGCAAGAGCATGAGTATGCCAGGTACAGTAGCCGTATTGGCACTTTGAGTAAAAGTAGTAATAGAGCGGTTTTCGGATGACTGTCGAAAGTAATCGTGCGATTGCTTTGGTTTTGCGTTTGCTACGCTTTCTGATTGGTCCACACTAGTTTGGCAGCCTTCTCGACCAATCAGGAACAAAACCAAAACCAAAACCAAACACTTCTCACGCAAGCGATGGCGTGTACTTGCACTGCTGATTGGAAAGTAAAACCAAACGCAAGACCAAACGTGAATTACTTTGGCTTCTGATTGGCTGAACTGTTTTCTCTCAGTCTCTGTGATTGGCCTGTGTGATTACTTTGGTTTTGGTTTTCGACAGTCATCCGGAAACGGCTCTATCAGCAGCAGTGTTAAGTAGTATTAGTCACAGCCACAGCAGTGTTTGCACATTCAAATCGTACACTAGGAAAGCGTCGCTTGCACGTGATGTGAAGTGTTACCTTGAGTTACATAGCATTGGCGATGCACGCTGACCAACGGAAGTGACGTAAAAACTTACTTCCGCGGTAAATCTATTAATCCGTACACTGAAAATTTCAATTTACCATTAATTGTATCATTTATTATTGTATTCCTCTTCACAGAACTATGCGCAAAAATTGAGGAATTGAAGGAAAGAAAGGAAGAGCTTCAAAACCGACCGCCACCTGCGGCCACCAATGGTAAAAATAGAAAAGAGCCTTTCTATTCTCTGTTTACTATACATACGTAACTATACACGAGTTCATGCATACATACATACTTCTAATTTAGAGGAAAGTACAAGAAGGGAAGCAGAAGCAAGCCAGCAAAATTTCCTTTAGTCGATAGTAATGCACAGATGATACTAGGCGATTGTCGTGACAAACAGCAAATTATTTTGTGCCGGTTAATTTTCACAGCATTCTCCAACATTGAGGCGGAATCTGTGATTCTTCAGGGTCATTCCGATTATTTTGAACAGCTCGTTGAGTACCTGGAACCTCTGAAAAAGAACGGGCTGTTCTGGAAGTTTTGTTACAGAGGAAGTGACGAGAAATTCTCGAACTTAGCGTTTTCTTCCCACTGTGGCGCCAAAGGAGCCAGCTTATTGCTGATCCGATCTCAGTCTGGTTATATCTTTGGCGGAGTGGTCTCTCAGCCTTGGGAAGGTTAGTGTTATGAGCTTTATAGCGTCTTTTTCCAAAATCGACGAAAAATAGCTGACTATTTGATGGTAGTTATACATTCCGTCATCTAGCGTGAGGGTTTGAAAACATTTCCAAAAATTTTAATATATTGGACAAAAACCTGGTTTGATGGACGATTTAAGGAGAGCAGAATGCTGAAAAGCCGGGGAAAAGAGGAGGATACTGCAGAGTTATGGGTATACGTGATGCAAGTCAACACAATTACTTTATTTACAAGCCTTCAAACCCTCCTTTGCTGGTTCAGACCAAAATCATATTTTGAGCCAAGGTCAATTACAGATCTGCTCTACCTTAAACACCGCGGGGATACGTTTTCAAATGGAGGTTTTGTAGTTTGGTTTAGCGCTCGTAAAACCTCGGGGCTTAGCCAAGAAAATCAATATTAGGATTCGATACTCAACTATAAATTATCTCGATGCATTTTCTAAAACATAAGTTGTGCACAAGAAAAACTATGCTAGACCGAGTTACATAGCGATGGCGACGTACGCTGATCAACGAAAGTGACTTCAAGAACGCATTTCCGCGGCGTGCCTTTTACCTTCATGAGCTGTGTCATCAACCATCAGCTAACGTATCTCGTTTACTACCCATTTCATTGTTAATTGTGGTTCCTTTTTTTTAGATCGTTCGCACCCCTTTGATGAGCATGCGTTTATCTACTCACTCAAAAACGATGTGGGTGGACCGTTCAAGTGTGATGTCCAACCAGGCAAGCCAGCCACGCAAGGCGGAATCGACCTTACCCTTATTCAGTTTGGCGTCCAAGGTCCCACAGATCTCGATGTGAAAGACAGATGTGACAAAACAAAAAGCAACTCTGGTTATTTGGGTAGCTCTTACACATTGCCGTCCGGCTATACTTATCAAAGCCAAGCAGCTCAAGAGCTCTTGTCCGGAGGAATGTACTTTTTGTGTAGTGAGGTCGAAGCGTTTTACTTGGGTTGATTTCCAAAATCTAGACAACTGTTGTTGAAGTACTTCAGCCGTATAGATTGCTGTTAAAGTAAGAATAAAATAAATGGGTCTGCAAGCAAAGAGAAAATAGCATTCACCCGTTTCCGCTCTCCCCCCCCCCCCCCCTTCCTCTCCCCACCCGTAATCGCTTCCGCCTCCGCCTCCGCCTCCGCGTCCACTTCCCATCGGCACATGCGTTGCCTACAGTGAAGGAGCGGCAGCAGGCCAAGGAGAAGAGTTCAACAAGGAGCACGGAACACTGCTTTCCGCCGATGCCGAACAAGAGAAGAAAGCACGCGCTGAAGAAGTCAACCCAGTACCGTCTGGATCCCTTCACTGACGACGACGGAATCTTGCGTGTAGGTGGCCGACTGCGACGTGCGGAGATGGAGTATGGAGAGAAGCATCCAGTGATTCTACCAAAAGAGCACCATGTGTCTCAACTGATAGTGCGCACGTACCAAAGACAAGTCCAACATCAAGGACGGCAGATAACTCACGGCGCCATCCGCCAAGCTGGATACTGGCTTGTTGGCGGCCACCGCCTAGTCGTCAAGGAGCTCAGCCAGTGCGTAATCTGTAAGAAGCTACAGGGATCCCCAATCGAGCAGTGCATGGTCGACTTACCAGCCGACAGAACGCAGATAACACCGCCATTCACCAACGTCGGATTGGACGTGTTTAGTCCCTGATCAGTCCAGACCCGCAAGATGCAAGGAGGAGCAGCTAACTCGAAGCGCTGGGGACTCGTCTTCACCTGCCTCAGCAGCAGAGCCATTCACATCGAAGTTATAGAGTCCATGGATGCGAGTTCCTTCATCTGCGCGTTGAGACGGTTTCTCGCACTCCGCCGTCCTGCGACCCTGCTTAGATGCGACCGAGGAACAAACTTCGTCGGACGAAAGTCTGAACCAGATGAAGCCTTGGAGGAGATGGAGCACCAGAAAATAGAGCGGTATCTCAAGGATCAAGGGTGCGGCACATGCTTCGCACTTAGCGTATAGGAACGACATATAGGAACCATCCGTCGCGTGTTGGACGCCATGTTCGCAGAGCTCGGAAGCATTCAGCTAACTCATGAGCTGCTAGTCACCCTCATGGCGGAGGTCACCGCCATAGTCAACGCGCGCCCCCTCGCAGCGATACCATCGACGTGGACGATCCCCAACCGTGTCACCAGCTATGCTACTAACGATGAAGGCGCGACCGCTTGGTCCTCCGCCTAACCGCTTAGCGGAGACGTATTCAGTCTGGCTAAGGTGGAGACAAGAACATCTTCAGTCCCTGCCGGCACGAAAGAAGATAGCAGAACATACGGACAAGAACGAGGGTGTGTACCCAAGTTCTGAGATTTTCTCTAAGGTCATTCAAGATCACAACAGGATAAAAAACAACCCGAACGTTCTGGCCGGAAGCAGGCCATCCCACGCCATCATCACCACAGGATCCACGCCCCGCAGGCTCAACAAGAAAGCGTTAAAGACCAGCGCACAGCCCGTCGCTAGTGCACCAGACTCGAAGCCGGAAGAAAACAAAACGAAACGAAACGCTGCTTCTTCCACGAACGGGATGGACACGACTTAGCAGAGTGCAAAGTCTTCCAGGCGATGTCCCCGAACGACAGGACCCAGTGGATTCAGCAGGCCGGTCTCTGGTTCCGTTGCTTGTCCAGAGGGCACGTGTCAAACAAGTGTCCGCAGCGAATACAATATAGTATCTACGGAGACAAGCGCCACATCGCTCTACTGCACAAAGAAAAAACAGAAAAAGAGACGAACGTAAACTCTAGTTGCACAGCAGTATGCAGCAGTGCAATGGAGGGAGGATTATCCCGCGGGAAGATATTGTTGGTCGACGTGTTCAACACCCATAATCCAGACCAGACACATCGCGTGTACGCTATTATCGATGAACCAAGCAACAGTTCTTTGATCAGCAGCGGAACTCGCAGACGAGCTCGGAGTGAACAGCCCACCGGAAAAGTACTACCTCTCTACGTGCAGCGGCGACAGAGAACTGAAGTACGGACGTCGCGTGACAGGCCTGAAAGTGCAATCCGTCAGCAGAGCTACGTCAGCGTTACCAGCACTGGTCAAATGTGACAATATTCCGCGGGATAAGCGCAAGATCCCTACAACGGAGATGGCCGGGAGATTCCCCACCTGCAGCAGATTGCCAGCGAGATTCTGCCCTTCGACAACGTTGCTGACGTCCACATCTTGATCGGCCGAGACTTGGAGCTGCTCAAGGTCAAGGAGTTCACCAACGGGCCTGGAGGAGCTCCCTGGACCCAACGACTGTCTCTCGGCTGGACCATAACAGGACAGATGTGTCTAGACCTCGTCGATGGCCCGACACACGTACACACCCGTCGCACTAGTCTCCTCACGGCCGATAAGAACGACTCACCACAGAGTTACAAGCTAGTCCCGTGCCCCAACCGGATCAGAGTGACAAAAAGTCTCTCTGGACGAGGGATAGATCTCCGGGACGATATCTTCCGCACCACACGAGAAGACAACGAACCAAGCCTGTCCTGCGAAGATCGCAAGTTTCTCAAGATAATGGAGAGTGGCGTGCATAAAAACGAAAAAAGGCAACTGGTAAATGCCACTTCCCTTCCGCCAGGGGAATCCAAGCATACCAAACAACAGGAGCCAGGCAGCTCACCGCCTAAACGGGCTACTTCGCACCCTACGCAAGAAGCCTCAAATGGAGAAGGACTATACGTAGAGTTCATGGAGAAGGTTATCAGCAGGGCCACGCCTCTCCAGTCCCGCCTGAGGAGTCTCGAGCGCTGCGCGGACACGTCTCGTACTTACCGGCGTGTACCACTCGAAGAAACCAACTCAGATACGCGTAGTCTTCGACTCATCTGCAGAATTCGAAGGCATATCCCTGAACAAGGAGCTGTTGGCTAGCCCCGATCTCATGAATAGCCTGACTGGCGTACTACTCCGCTTCCGCAGAGAAAACATAAAGCTGTGATGTGTGACATCGAGCAGATGTTCCATTCCATAGAGAATTCTTGCGATTTCTCTGGTTCAAGGACAACACCCCCGGAAAGCCTATAGTGGAGTACAGAATGAACGTCCATCTGTTTGGCAACGGACCAAGCCCAGCCGTAGCTACATTTGGTCTAAGGAAGACATCAGTTGACGGCGAGGAGGAGTTCGGTAGAAAAGCCGCGGATTTCGTTCATCGCAATTTCTACGTCGACGGACTAGTCTCGCTTCCCACAGTCGGACAGACGGTCAAGCTCGTGACCAACACCCAAGCAATGCTTGCTACAGCCAACCTTAGACTCCACAAGATCGTGTCCAACTCTAGAGAAGTCATGGAAGCATTTCTGACAGAAGACAGGGGAAAAGATGTTCGCAATCTGGACCTGCGCCACAACAGCCTGCCAGACCAGCGGTCACTCTGCGTCTACTGGAACCTAGAGTGAGACGCATTTACCTTCAAAGTTTCCCTACCTGATAAGCCGTTCACCAGGAGAGGAGTGTTGTCTGTCGTTAACTCTATCTAAAACCCGCTCGGCTTAGCAGTGCCAGTGCTACTAGAGGGAAGATTGCTGTTACAGCAATTAGTCAGCATAGGGAGGAAAAAGAATAACGACACCCCCCTGGGGTGGGACGATCCCCCCCCCCCCCCCCGGATCCTCTACGGCAACAATGGCACCGTTGGCGGAGCTCACTAGCCGACTTAGAGAGAACATAGGTACCCCGCTGTTATCACCCAGAAGGTTTCGGCACAGTTTCCCGGGCAGAAATTCATGCACTCTCGGACGCAAGCAAAGACGCCATCGGAGCCTCAGTCTCCTTGCGACTGACGAACTCTGGTGCACAACACCACATGTCTGCTGCACCAGGAACACTGAATGCTTCTCTCCATACTCCATCTCCGCACGTCGCAGTCGGCCACCTAAACGCAAGATTCCGCCGTCGTCCGTGAAGGGATACAGGCGGTGCAGGGTTGATTTCTTCAGCGCGTGCTTTCTCTGGCGGGTTTGCTCCCGGTTGCTCTCCTCTTGTTCGGCATCTGCGAAAGCAGTGGTCCGTCGCCCGTGGTTTCGTCCCCAGCCCTTCCGAGAGCGAGAAACCTCTGGCACCCAGGGTATGTAATTTCAACTCAGCCATATTAGAGAAACTACGAATTTTTATAGAGGGTGGGCTGAGGAATGTTTATAACTAAAAAACTTTGCTGACCCTCCCTTCGTCTCAGAAAAATATGTGACCCTTCCCTCTCCCTTCATCTCCCCTTTATTTATTTTTGGTCACTTTTCTGACCAGACGTTTACTTACGCCCTGTCACTTCGTGTATAAAACATTTTCTTAGGTCGCTTTCAAATTGGTATCTTCTCAAAATAAGGAAAGATTCATCGAGAAAACCCAACTTGTATTGACTGAGAAATTTGAAAAAGACATCTCCTGCTGCCTCTTGTGCCAGCGTTGTAGCCCGGAGAATGGGGCGGGGTGGGGGCGGGGGATACTTCATATAATAGCTATACGGTGATACTCCGTCCGAAATGGGTCTGTCCATAGCTATAAAAAGGGAGATATTTTTTACTAAACCCGCACGAAAGTAATTGAAAGGGTAAGATCCCCGTACCATCGTTACCTTCGAAAGTCAAAAAGACAGGTTTGACCCTCAAATCACTGCAAATTTATTGCTCTAATATCCATATATAGAGCAAAAAAGAGGAAAGGGGATCTGGGTTAGTAGATTTTTTTGCATTAAGAAAAAGATTTTATCCCTGACTTAGTCTTAATAAAAAAAAGGATGACCCTCCCTTTACCAGTTAGGCCCACATTGTACAGGCTGATAACGTTTGCTTACGCCCTGTCACTTCCGGTATAAAACATTACAGATAAAAAGTTGAAAGGTTTCCTCAATTAACTGAAAAAATATCATGCTTCGACGGGATTCGAACTAAGGAAAAGTATATTTTTTAAAAGATGGGGAGGGGGTGTGGGTGGGGAAGACTCAAGTCGACACAATAAATTCCTCGTCACTTTTCCGACCGAAAATTTTCTTACGCCCTGGCGCTTTGCGCATAGAACTTATTTTTTCATTAATTCTGCTTGCAAATCGGCGTGCTCTCCAAATAGGAAAATATTACGAAGAGTTTGACGACAAGGAAGCTGAACTTTTACTAACTGATAGAATATGGAAAGAGACGCCAGATCTCTTGACGTTTTTGGGCAAGTTATATCAGTCGGTGAGAGAGCCCGAACTAAAAATATCGCATTCACGTCTTATAGTAGTTCTAAAACTCCTGCCTAGCTATCATTTTACCTTTATGCGTAACACTTTCAATCAATTTTTTAAAACCGCCGAAGGCGAAAATCTAGTAGTAAATGCCCGATGAAAAATGTCGGCGTAATTATGGGATCTGTATTACGTTAGTTAGTGTGCATACTTACTGAGTGTTTAACGTTCATTTATATAAATGTTCGTGTTTTAACTATCAATGATGCGTGGATGTGGTGTAAAGTATAGGTATGTTTGTTAAATTGACCGTTGGGAAAGATCCCATAATTACGCCGGGGTTTTGCATCAAACATTTACTACTAGATTTTTGCCTTCTGCGGTTTTAAAAAATTGAATTAAAGTGTTATGCATACAGAGAAAATAGCTTAAAAACTAACTAACAGTTAATGACTATGTTGACAGGTATACAGCACATCAAGCAGCTGAACACTTTACTGAAATGAAACACTACCATGCCTCAACGGGATTCGAAGCAAGAGAAGGTACATTTTGGATTGTTGGGGTCTGATCTTGGCTGGGACATTTTGTATTCAGAAAAAGGTCTTTTTTCCTGTTTGGTTTTAGTAGAAAAACCTCTGTGACTTTCCCTAGTTGAGTTATTTGCACATTATATATTTCTTTATACATATATACATATATATTGACGTTTTGTAGGGGTCTAAACTCGTGCACTGCTATCATTTTGCCTTAGTTTATGTGTAACGCTTTAATTCAGTTTTTTAAAACCGCCGAAGGCGAAATTCTAGTAGTAAATGTATGATGAAATATGTCGGCGTAATTATGGGACCTGTATTACCTCAGTTAGTGCGCATGCTTACTGTATAACATTCATTTATACAAATGTTCGTGTTTTAAGTATCAATGATGCGTGCATATGCTGTAAATTATAGGTATACTTGTTAAATGAGCGTTGGGAAGAATACAATGGCAACGTTTTTTGATCGTCCGCAATAAGGATCCCATAATTACGCCGGGGTTTTTCAGCAAACATTTACTACTAGTTTTTCGCCTTCGGCGGTTTTAAAAAATTGAATTAAAGTGTTAAGCGTAGAGAGAAAGATATAGTTTGAAAAGTAATTAACAGTTAATACTATGTTGACAGGTATACAGCACATCAAGCAGCTGAACACTTTACTGAAATGAAGCACTACCATGCCTCAACGGGATTCGAAGCAAGAGAAGGTACATTTTGGATTGTTGGGGTCTGATCTTGGCTATAGGGGATATTTTGTATTGAGAAAGAGGTCTTTTTTCCTGCTTGGTTTAAGTAGAAAACTGTGACTTTCCCTTGTTGAGTTATCTGCACATTATATATTTCTTTATATATATATATTGACGTTTTGTAGGGGTCTAAACTCGTGCACTGCTATCATTTCGCCTTTATGTGTAACGCTTTAATTCAGTTTTTTAAAACCGCCGAAGGCGAAATTCTAGTAGTAAATGTATGATGAAATATGTCGGAGTAATTATGGGATCTGTATTACCTCAGTTAGTGCGCATGCTTACTGTATAACATTCATTCATACAAATGTTCGTGTTTTAAGTATCAATGATGCGTGCATATGCTGTAAATTATAGGTATACTTGTTAAATGAGCGTTGGGAAGAATACAATGGCAACGTCTTTTGATCGCCCGCAATAAGGATCCCATAATAACGCCGGGGTTTTTCAGCAAACATTTACTACTAGTTTTTCGCCTTCGGCGGTTTTAAAAAATTGAATTAAAGTGTTACGCGTAGAGAGAAAGATATAGTTTGAAAAGTAACAAGACTGACATTGTCAGTGAGCTCGTGGCGTGAGTTGGGTCGAGACGAGAATAAACTAACATTAAAAGTAGGGACAAGAGCGAGACTCCCAGGAGGGGGGTACTCATCATAATTTTGGGTGGGTGTGCTGCCCAGTCCTGAAAACGCTTAGCCTATTTCAGACCAAGATATCTGATTTTCTATAACCTAACTTTAAAAATGTATATGGCACATACCTAATGTGGCTGATATAGCGGAGTACCCCATTGGGTTTCAGTCTCACCAGAAAAATATTATACAGCATAGAGAACTTGGTTTTTGAGACCTTGCTCAAAGGAAACCTGATAAAATTATAAATGTTCATGGAACACTCATACATTTGCTTCAAGTTTAAGAGACTCATTTTAAGAGATGCATTTTGAGCTTAGGGGTGATAGGTCAGCCAGCAAGGGAAGAGTGACTTGCGACACTTACTGTATTTATGCACAGCTGATTTTGACAGTTTGACTTCGAGCACTTATTTCTAATCAGAGGCCATGATTAATCCAGCCTTTGCTCCAATAATAATCTGTTTTCTTTTTACTGAATGAGTTTCTTTTATTAGGCTTTCGAGTATTCGTGCTTTGTAACAAAAATAAAATTGAAGGTGAGGAATGTAAGAAGTGAACTCTGCCTCATGCAAGAGTTTCTGCATGGAAATGATAGAACCATAGAGGTGTGCAAGCACAGTACAGTCTGTATTTATTCATCAGACACTGTATCAAGAAACAATAAATTATACACATGTTATTTTGTCAGCTGGCAACAGAAAGCCAGTATTATTCCTATTGTTTTGTGTAATAAGTTCATGAAGATTCTGCTTGCTTAAACTTTTGTCCTTAGACAGAACTCCTTGTCTTTTAGCAGTAAAGACAACATTAACATCAGTGCCTGCACATATCTCTAGTTTATTTGGTAAATCACTTATCACAAGGTGTTTGTCAACATTCATTTTCCTGTAAAATGTGTTACCTTTTTCAATTACAGCACTTAATGTATCAGAATTCCAATAGCTGCAAGATTTATTTACAGAGAAACAAATGCTATAGAAAGAAATTGCACAGCACTGCTTACATTTGCAAATAATTGCTTTACTTCTTTGCTGAACAGTTGTAGGTTCTTCACATCTGTGCCTGTTGTGTCTGTCTTCTGTTAGACAAATGTTTACTCCTTTAATTTCAAATGTAATGGCAGGCAAGTGTACATATAAAGTCTGGAAATATTCCAATAAATTGCCAACTGAACGAAGTTCAATTAATACACATTTTCCTTCAGGATGTTCCATGCCAAAACTATCTCTACTATGAGAATCAAATACTTTGAACCTGCCACCTGCCAAACAAAATACAGCTACAGTACTACAGCCTATTGTCAGAATAAAGCAGCTGAAATCCTGTCTGAGCAATAAATTAAAAGCCCCAGTCAGTGTTGTACAGTAAGCAAAGCCTTCGATGGGAAAGCAAGTTCCAAACAAATTACCCACGTAACTTTCACTGTATTGCAGCTCATACTGAGTTTCATATATTGTGACCATTCCAGGTAGATCTGTCAGCAGCAAAAAATAGTCCTTAGATAATTGCGAAAGAGTGGAATACAGATTGTTCCCAGCATTCATAATTTCGCTCAAATCCTCTGATAAAGAAATAAAATTCGTGTGGTTAAATATGACAGCTGCTAGAGACATAGCTACACATTGTCGTCCAGCATTATCTCCAAATATTGCAGCATTACCTTGACTGTACGGTGCAATGATCGTTTTGTTTGGATCGACAACTGAAGGACCGGGATTTTTTTCTATATCCCTCGACAGAGAAAACGCGTAGTAATTGATTTTGTGATTTCTATCTCTGAACACAGCTGGTCTCGAAATGCTTGTCCTTGAAGTCATTCTAAAATACAAACGTACCTTAGCACCTCGTTTACTTTTGACAAACTTCTTTTTGAACTTATAGCTTTCTCGCAGTGATGGTTTATTGATCCTAATTTTCTCTTTGCATTTCTGTGGCTTTCTATTGTTTCCATGTTGTTTACGCGCACGTTCACGGAATGCATTAGCATTGTGAAGTACGTAAGCTCTGGTATAATCATGAACTTTTGACGACTTTGGGACATTATTTGAAATGTATTCTCGTAATAGTCGCCTGCTTTTCCTGTCCTTGTTCAGAACGCGCGAAAGTTCATTCAAAGGCACTCGGCTTGGCTCACGACTTCGTCTTGGACGAGTTCGATTTTCTTTCACATAAACATTACTGGGAATACAATAGAACTGCTCAAAGCGAGATCTACCAACGACCACTTCTTCTTCAATCATGTTCCAATTTTCAAATAATAACGCCACGTTATCTGCTGCCTGTTTGATCTTCATGGCACTAAGCCAAAATGTCGCAACAACACAAATGCACAAGATTGAAACGTTGATTCCAAAGAAAAGTCAGATTTTCTGACGCTTTACTTGTATCAGCAAGAATAATACAAAGTAAAAGAATACAAAGTACCTTTAAGTTCACCTTCATACTAAACAGTTCCATATACACTATCAAGCGATGGCCAAGAATCAAAGTTGCTTCGCCGTTAATATCATTCGGGTTCTGATCTTTGCATTTGGAACCCCTTCGTTCAGCTTGTTCCTTCAAGTTCTCAACGTTCTGGACGTCAGGATCTTCGTACATTTCTGTACAGTTGTGCATAGCTATGCAGTTCATTGATAAGAACATTAATATGTTCTTTGATATGTTCACTGATATATTCACTGCTTCATTTGCGGCTTCTGTCAAAGCTTTCGAGGCTGAACGGACCGACCCAAGCCAAAACCGCTCAATGAAATTTAGTGTGGGTCTACCGCAGCCGGCGTATTCGTTTGTAAGTAGGATGAGCGGTCCATAAAAGAATCCACAGAGCCAACCAAGGCAAGCAACGCACAATTCCATCGCCCACATATCTCCTTCAAAATGGCGAAACTGCTCGCCCGGCAAGTCATGTGATGACAAAACGTCATCATAAATCACGTGAAAATATGAACCAATCACCGTGTGCTGATTCGTAACCCAGAAAAAAAAATAAAAATAAAAATAATAAAAACTAGACTGGCCTTGCCAGTGAGCTCGCGGCGTGAGTTGGGTCGAGACCAGAATATAAAATGGAAAGTAGGGGACAAGAGCGGAACTCCCAAGAGAGACTTCCAATTTCTCACCATAAAAATATCACACAGTATAGAGAACTTGGCTTTTGACACCTTGCTCTTTTGACACCTTGATTAAACTAAAAATTATTATTACAACACTCGTACACTTGCTTCTTAAAGGTTGAGCGACCCTGCATCTTGAGAATGCGTGACATATCTTTTTATGCACAATCGATTATGACAGTTTGACCTTGACTCATATTTCTAATCAGAGGCCACGATTAATCCAGCCTTCGCTTCACTACTTATGTGTTTTCTTTTGTTAACTCAATACGTTTCTTCTATCAGGCTTTCGAGTATTCGTGCCCTGTAACAAATATAAAATTGAAAGCGAGGAATGTCACACGAGAGATGTTTACAATATTATTGCGCTTTTGTTCACAGTGTGCTCAGTCCATTTGTGACTGCAAACTCAATCCTCAGAATTATTTAGGTGTATTTTTCATTTCTGGTATTTAATGAACATTGCGAAACAAAGACTACATGATCGAATGAAAGAAACACTTCAACAGGCAATGTACGATACGCAGAAGAATTTTATGAGGCAACAGATGTCATGTACAGAGTAAAGCATAAAGCGTCATTGTTTTACGGCTAAAGCTCACCGTAGCTTTGGTTTCTGTTTTCGCCCTGTTATCTTCCCAAAAGTATTTCGTGTCGCCACAGAAAGTTTCGTCGGAACTAAACACTTATCGGCGACAGAGATATTTGCAATACCCCAGAAGTACCATCAAACATTTGTTTACGGCTATTCTCAAAGATTGTGCGGTGAACGCGAGCCAAAATCTTTTCCTAAAATCAAGTTCATCCGTGCGCATTCCACAGAGCCAAATGGCGTTGAATTTGAATGGGATGCAGTTTACTTTTTCGCTTCACTACTTATGTGTTTTCTTTTATTAACTCAATACGTTTTTTCTATCAGGCTTTCGAGTATTCGTGCTCTGTAACAAATATAAAATTGACAGCGAGGAATGTCACACGAGAGATGTTTACAATATTATTGCGCTTTTGTTCACAGTGTGTTCAGTCCATTTGTGACTGCAAACTCAATCCTCAGAATTATTTAGGTGTATTTTTCATTTCTGGTATTCACTGACCATTGCGAAACAAAGACTACATGATCGAATGAAAGAAACACTTCAACAGGCAATGTACGATACGCAGAAGAATTTTATGAGGCAACATGTCATGTACAGAGTAAAGCATAAAGCGTCATTGTTTTACGGCTAAAGCTCACCGTAGCTTTGGTTTCTGCTTTCGCCCTGTTATCTTCCCAAAAGTATTTCGTGTCGCCACAGAAAGTTTCGTCGGGACTAAATATTTATCGGCGACAGCGGTACCATCAAATATTTGTTTACGGCTATTCTCAAAGCACAATTCTATCGCCCACATATCTCCTTCAAAATGGCGAAACTGCTCACCCAGCAAGTCATGTGATGACAAAACGTCATCATAAATCACGTGAAAATATGAACCAATCACCGTGTGCTGATTCGTAACCCAGAAAAAAAATAAAAATAAAAATATGACGATGATAAAGACACGCTCTCCAATCCTAAGCTCGTCGGCTTCGCCACGAGCAATTAACAGTTAATACTATGTTGACAGGTATACAGTACATCAAGCAGCTGAACACTTTACTGAAATGAAAGACTACCATGCCTCAACGGGATTCGAAGCAAGAGAAGGTACATTTTGGATTGTTGGGGTCTGATCTTGGCTATAGGGGATATTTTGTATTGAGAAAGAGGTCTTTTCTCCTGCTTGGTTTTAGTAGAAAAATATCTGTGACTTTCCCTTGTTGAGTTATCTGCACATTATATATTTCTTTGTATATATATATTGACGTTTTGTAGGGGTCTAAACTCGTGCACTGCTATCATTTCGCCTTTATGTGTAACGCTTTAATTCAGTTTTTTAAAACCGCCAGAGGCGAAATTCTAGTGGTAAATGTATGATGAAATATGTCGGCGTAATTATGGGATCTGTATTACCTCAGTTAGTGCGCATGCTTACTGTATAACATTCATTTATACAAATGTTCGTGTTTTAAGTATCAATGATGCGTGCATATGCTGTAAATTATAGGTATACTTGTTAAATGAGCGTTGGGAAGAATACAATGGCAACGTCTTTTGATCGCCCGCAATAAGGATCCCATAATAACGCCGGGGTTTTTCAGCAAACATTTACTACTAGTTTTTCGCCTTCGGCGGTTTTAAAAAATTGAATTGAAGTGTTACGCGTAGAGAGAAAGATATAGTTTGAAAAGTAATTAACAGTTAATACTATGTTGACAGGTATACAGTACATCAAGCAGCTGAACACTTTACTGAAATGAAGCACTACCATGCCTCAACGGGATTCGAAGCAAGAGAAGGTACATTTTATATTGTTGGGGTCTGATCTTGGCTATAGGGGATATTTTGTATTGAGAAAGAGGTCTTTTTTCCTGCTTGGTTTTAGTAGAAAAATATCTGTGACTTTCCCTTGTTGAGTTATCTGCACATAATATATTTCTTTATATATATATATATATATATATTGACGTTTTGTAGGGGTCTAAACTCGTGCACTGCTATCATTTCGCCTTTATGTGTAACGCTTTAAATTAGTTTTTTAAAACCGCCGAAGGCGAAATTCTAGTAGTAAATGTATGATGAAATATGTCGGCGTAATTATGGGATCTGTATTACCTCAGTTAGTGCGCATGCTTACTGTATAACATTCATTCATACAAATGTTCGTGTTTTAAGTATCAATGATGCGTGCATATGCTGTAAATTATAGGTATACTTGTTAAATGAGCGTTGGGAAGAATACAATGGCAACGTCTTTTGATCGTCCGCAATAAGGATCCCATAATTACGCCGTGGTTTTTCAGCAAACATTTACTACTAGTTTTTCGCCTTCGGCGGTTTTAACAAAGTGAATTAAGGTGTTACGCGTAGAGAGAAATATATAGTTTGAAAAGTAATTAACAGTTAATACTATGTTGACAGATATACAGTACATCAAGCAGCTGAACACTTTACTGAAATGAAGCACTACCATGCCTCAACGGGATTCGAAGCAAGAGAAGGTACATTTTGGATTGTTGGGGTCTGATCTTTGCTATAGGGGACGTTTTCTATTAGGAAAAAGGTCTTTTTTCCTCCTTGAATTTAGTAGAAAGAAATCTGTGACTTTCCCTTGTTGAGTTATTTCCACATTATATATTTCTTTATATATATATATTGACGTTTTGTAGGGGTCTAAACTCGTGCACTGCTATCATTTTGCCTTTATGTGTAACGCTTTAATTCAGTTTTTTAAAACCGCCGAAGGCGAAATTCTAGTAGTAAATGAATGATGAAATATGTCGGCGTAATTATGGGATCTGTATTACCTCAGTTAGTGCGCATGCTTACTATATAACATTCATTTCTACAAATGTTCGTGTTTTAAGTATCAATGATGCGTGCATATGCTGTAAATTATAGGTATACTTGTTAAATGAGCGTTGGGAAGAATACAATGGCAACGTCTTTTGATCGTCCGCAATAAGGATCCCATAATTACGCCGGGGTTTTTCAGCAAACATTTACTACTAGTTTTTCGCCTTCGGCGGTTTTAAAAAATTGAATTAAGGTGTTACGCGTAGAGAGAAAAATATAGCTTAAATAGTAACTAACAGTTAATACTATGTTGACAGGTATACAGCATATCAAGCAGCTGAACACTTTACTGAAATGAAAGACTACCATGCCTCAACGGGATTTGAAGCAAGAGAAGGCACATTTTGGATTGTTGGGGTCTGATCTTGGCTATAGGGGATATTTTGTATTGAGAAAGGGGTCTTTTTTCCTGCTTGGTTTTAGTAGAAAAATATCTGTGACTTTCCCTTGTTGAGTTATCTGCACATTATATATTTCTTTATATATATATATATATATTGACGTTTTGTAGGGGTCTAAACTCGTGCACTGCTATCATTTCGCCTTTATGTGTAACGCTTTAATTTAGATTTTTAAAACCGCCGAAGGCGAAATTCTAGTAGTAAATGTATGATGAAATATGTCGGCGTAATTATGGGATCTGTATTACCTCAGTTAGTGCGCATGCTTACTGTATAACATTCATTCATACAAATGTTTGTGTTTTAAGTATGAATGATGCGTGCATATGCTGTAAATTATAGGTATACTTGTTAAATGAGCGTTGGGAAGAATACAATGGCAATGTTTTTTGATCGTCCGCAATAAGGATCCCATAATTACGCCGGGGTTTTTCAGCAAACATTTACTACTAGTTTTTCGCCTTCGGCGGTTTTAAAAAATTGAATTAAAGTGTTACGCGTAGAGAGAAAAATATAGCTTAAAAAGTAACTAATAGTTAATACTATGTTGACAGTTATACAGCACATCAAGCAGCTGAAAACTTTACTGAAATGAAGCACTACCATGCCTCAACGGGATTCGAAGCAAGAGAAGGTACATTTTGGATTGTTGGGGTCTGATCTTGGCTATAGGGGATATTTTGTATTGAGAAAGAGGTCTTTTCTCCTGCTTGGTTTTAGTAGAAAAATATCTGTGACTTTCCCTTGTTGAGTTATCTGCACATTATATATTTCTTTATATATATATATATATATTGACGTTTTGTAGGGGTCTAAACTCGTGCACTGCTATCATTTCGCCATTATGTGTAACGCTTTAATTTAGATTTTTAAAACCGCCGAAGGCGAAATTCTAGTAGTAAATGTATGATGAAATATGTCGGCGTAATTATGGGATCTGTATTACCTCAGTTAGTGCGCATGCTTACTATAACATTCATTTCTACAAATGTTCGTGTTTTAAGTATCAATGATGCGTGCATATGCTGTAAATTATAGGTATACTTGTTAAATTGAGCGTTGGGAAGGATACAATGGCAACGTTGTTTGATCGTCCGTAATAAGGATCCCATAATTACGCCGGGGTTTTTCAACAAACATTTACTACTAGTTTTTCGCCTTTGGCGGTTTTAAAAAATTGAATTAAGGTGCTACGCGCAGAGAGAAAAATATAGTTTAAAAAGTAACTAACAGTTAATACTATGTTGACAGTTATACAGCACATCAAGCAGCTGAACACTTTACTGAAATGAAGCACTACCATGCCTCAACGGGATTCGAAGCAAGAGAAGGTACATTTTGGATTGTTGGGGTCTGATCTTGGCTATAGGGGATATTTTGTATTGAGAAAGAGGTCTTTTTTCCTGCTTGGTTTTAGTAAAAAAATATCTGTGACTTTCCCTTGTTGAGTTATCTGCACATTATATATTTCTTTATATATATATATATTGACGTTTTGTAGGGGTCTAAACTCGTGCACTGCTATCATTTCGCCATTATGTGTAACGCTTTAATTTAGATTTTTAAAACCGCCGAAGGCGAAATTCTAGTAGTAAATGTATGATGAAATATGTCGGCGTAATTATGGGATCTGTATTACCTCAGTTAGTGCGCATGCTTACTATAACATTCATTTCTACAAATGTTCGTGTTTTAAGTATCAATGATGCGTGCATATGCTGTAAATTATAGTTATACTTGTTAAATTGAGCGTTGGGAAGGATACAATGGCAACGTCGTTTGATCGTCCGAAATAAGGATCCCATAATAACGCCGGGGTTTTTCAGCAAACATTTACTACTAGATTTTCGCCTTTGGCGGTTTTAAAAAATTGAATTAAGGTGCTACGCGTAGAGAGGAAAATATAGTTTAAAAAGTAACTAACAGTTAATACTATGTTGACAGGTATACAGCACATCAAGCAGCTGAACACTTTTCTGAAATGAAACACTATCATGCTTGAACGGGAATCGAAGCAAGAGAAGGTACATTTTGGATTGTTGGGGCCTGATGTTGGCTTGGGGACTTTTTGCAGTTGGGATGAAGTTGGAACTGTATCCATGAGATTTCACTCTACTAGGTTGAATATATGAGAAATGCAGATAAACAGTGAGCCTCAGGGCACTCCTCTAAGTCTCGGGAGTTTGATATTATCTTTACATGAAGTATTGCCTGATGTGTGAGATCCTGGGGACGAAATTAACCGCTGGCACGTTGATCGTGGCGTCGTAAACAGACGATAGCAATGTTTCAGCTGGATTCGTTCCACGACGCCGATAAATGACGATCCAGGAGATGTTTAATCCAGCTTTCTCAAGTCAGAGGGACAGGAAATGCAGGTATGGAGCCACTTTGATGTGTTTATTACGTTATTTCATGTTTGTGAATGGGTTTTACCGGATAGTGGATCCTGGTTTAACCCTGTACAAGTGCAGCCGGGACTAGGAAAGCTCTTGATCCTTTTCAATCCCAAGTTCATAATACAAAGTACCTCTTTTCGTGAAGATCTTTTTCGAACAGATAGACTATCTGTTATTTTTTAAATGAGTTGTCAAAAACCGATCCGAGGGACAATGTCGACTCACTGTACTTGAAAATTATATGTTGACTGATCAGCTTGCAGATTCGAATGTCTCGAAAGCATTACCTTTACACAAGTTTATATTTAAAACCACAAATATTTATGCCTTTTGGGTGAGCTCATCTGGATGTGGTACATTCCACATGAAATTGAACTAAAGTTATTTAGCAGGTCTTCAATAATATTGCGAATCTATCAAAGACACTTCCAGCAAGGTGGAGTGCATTGTGTATTTTTAAAGTGTTAATTGTCATGACATCACATAAATAAGTTCTTGTCTTCACTACTAATGGTCAGCGTTTCATCGCGATTACTATGTTTTCTTGTGCTCAACTGATGTTAGTAGTGCATGCAACTTGTTGTAGGTAATATGTTTGTTGGATAATTTTAGTTTTTACTACAAATTCTGTGCTTGGATACACAGTTTTGTGTGGTGACTGCTGACTAAAAAGTATGGTGATTGCACACCAGAAAACATAGGTCTGCAAAGCGTACGTGAAGCTATTTGCTAGTTGATGATAGTCTATGATAGGTAGTTCGTGTTACAACGGGGCACGAACTATCATCGAATATTATCACCGTTTGATCGGGGTTTTACACTATGTTCTACTATGCCAGCTACGTACTATGCATGACCAAACACAAATGCACAAACATGACAGTTTATTATATGATTATTTTGAGCTGATCGACATAAAAGGAGGAAAATATAAGCTTGCCAAAATATTTCAAGTCGTTCTGTAAATTTCTGCGAGGTAAGCCAGACTTTGACTCATTCTAGTAGTTTCGTATTAACGTAACACACTCCAGCCAAACAAACCTGTTTCTCGTGCTCTTCGAACGGTGGTGAAATAGATTCACAGTAAAATTTCCTGTCGACTTTTCAGTCGATTTTTCATTAGCGACAAAACCCGCTAGAGACAATTTTTGTAAACAAACAACTCAGAGAAACCACAGTCGATCTGGTCATGAAATCATGTGTCAACAAACATATCATGCGAGGTAAACCAGATTTTGACTTGTTATAATAGTTTTGTAAGGGAACACACTCCAGCCGAACAAACCTGTTTCTCGTGCTATTCGAACGGTGGTGAAAAGGATTCACAGTAAAATTTCCTGTCGATTTTTCATTAGTGACAGAATCCGCTCGAGACAATTTTATAAACAAACAACTCAGACATACCACAGTCGATCTGCATTTGCAATTATGGCATGAAATCATGTGTCAACAAACATATCAGCGAACGCAAAAAAACTCGGAATAAGCTTTTACCTTTGCCAAAACATATGTCATGGTCACACCATACAGCTGTGTTCCTTCTTTTGTGAGCGGAGCGTATATTTGCAAATGTGTCCAGAAATGTCGCTCTAAATGTGAATCTGTGTTGCCTGTTTGCCAGATACTACGGATATGTCAGCCGGGGCCTGAAGGGGGAGCAGATTTCCACATGCAACCAAAGAATCGGCAACGCTCACAGCCGCCATTAAATAATCATGACTTCCACGTGCGAGAGAGCCAATCATATTTAGAAAACCCCTCCCCGGAGAGGTAATTTAGCTTCTGACATTCTGTCGCAAAGTTATAACATTAGCACGGAAACCCTTCACTGGAAATCTCTCTGTGCATTCTTTGTGTTAAGTAGATAATAAAAGACAAACTTTCTCACAGGACCTGTACCACGGCGGCTTTTATATGGATAACACTTCATGCTCCTCCCCACTCAGTAGTTTTTGCCCCCTAGAGGGGGAGCATTTTAATGACCTAATGAGATGGGCCGAACGGCGATTCAACTATCGCCCAAACGCCGACATAGAAGCTATTTGCATATTGCAAATAGCTTCAAAAAAAACATTTTTTTCTTGTGGTCAGGCTACCACAGGAATCACCATTGTATGTTCTGTTCTTTCTTTGGGATTTTCTACTTTTTTAATCTGTGTTTACAATGCTTAGTATTGTAGACTGTACTAATCTGCTGTTCAGGGAGTTCACTTATCTAACACAATTTGTCACTAAAAATCAACCGTGATATTCAAACACTCAGGAAGTTTTTAATCTGTCCAACTTCGTCATTTTTCATGCACCCACATCAGAAGAAACCTAACTACTATCCAATTATAACATAGAAGATTAACTAATATAAAGAATACAAAATATCTTGGAGTCCAACTAGATATCAATTTAAATTGGAAATGTCATGTTCAAGAAATATAAAAAAAAAATTGCAAGAGGCATTGGCATACTATCTAAGTTAAAATGGTACCTAAACACGACATAAACGCTGTTGTACTATTCCCTTGTTTATTCATTTCTAACCTATGAGATAATGGTCTGGGGTGTTACATACAAGAAGACTATCCATCATATCTCAATTCTACAAAAGAAAGCAGTTGGAATCATTACTCAGTCCAAGTTTGATGTGCACTTTAGCCCACTTTTTAAGAAGTTAGAAATCATAAAATTTAAAGAACTAGTATTTCTCCTCATTGCTTTGTTCAGAAATGTACAAATTCCATTCCAAAAACCTTCCAATCGTTTTCACTGAATTCATTCAATCTGCAAGCAAGGTTCACTCATATAATACAAGACTAGCTTCTAAGTTATCTTTCTTTGTTCCTCAAATACAAGCTAACTATATGGCAAGTATAACATACGATACCAAGAACCCAAAGTCTGGAACTCACTTGATTATCATTTAAGCTATGTGAATTTCAAAATTTATTTGAAATCTTTCTTTATTGTCTTCTATTAATCCTCTGACTGTGAAATTTAGCTGATTTTTTATTTATTTATTTACTTACTTTTATTAAGCATGTGTGTGTATGTGCATGGGTGTGCGTGTGTGTGGGTGCCAGCGGTCCATGCGTGTATGTGTGTGTTTGTAGATATTTGACATTCTCCTACTGTACTACTATATGTATGGCTGATATTTCTTTATTTACAATCAATGTAATTAAGTAGTGTTACCTAGCTCGATTAGCTTTAAAGTTGTATCTTTAGGTGACCATTACCTTATAGTAGTCTTAATATATCTTTATTATAACAAACTCATTTTAATTTTTGGTATAAATAAACTGTCTGTCTGTCTGTCAGCTCAGGCTCAAGCTGACGCCTAATTAAGTAGACTGGTCGATTCCACTGGCTTGGCTGCAAACACATGTTGATTTGATCCAAATTGAGCAGGAATTCTACATGCTAGTTGTTTTCATCATTTAAATGTATAGCTGAGGTCTTGTGTGGTGATAGTTAAGTTGAAATGAAACAGTACAGTATGTACTAGACAATTTATAATACTGTAGATGCGGGACAATGCAATTAAATTAAATTTGGTAAAGAGTCAAGTCAAGATTGAATTTACGTCTGTATGTTTGGCCAACCAAGACTGTGAGAGTAATAAAGAAACAGAGTTTTTATAATGTGCAATGATCAGTATCTGATCACAAGAGAACCATCTCTTTGTTTTGCAACACCAGAAAGAGAGTGTGAAAGTTTGCATAATTATTGTGGAAACCTTTTTGCTGCCAGCTTTTCGTTAAACCTGTAAACTTCAGTGATAAAAGTGATAAAAGCCACTGTGCAGGTAGAATTGCAACAAAAAAGGACATAAAAATACGTCGGCCCGGGGGGAGATGGTAACAGCTGGAATTGATTGATTCATAAGCTTATTTTAAAATGCAATGGTAGCGATTTATGCGGTGAATAGCGCTATCCACTCTTTGAGAAACCGGGCCCTGTACTTTGCTGTGCCACTTTAGCTTTTTTTTACGAGCGGTAGAATAAAGTAAGCACAGTTCTTGACAGGAGCAGATCGTGGTGCGGCGAACAAATAGCGGCGGGGGTGGGGAACCTTTATCCTCCTTTTCCATTTCACCCCTCCCTCTCCGCCACTTTTTGTTTTCTGCCCCACGATCGGATCGGGTTCCAAGGATCAGATCTTGCGCTGGTAAGCGTTACCGCGGGTAGGTTCAACTTGAGCACCTGGGGAGGGAGGGGGGAGGGGGGGGGGGGGGGGGGGGGGCACTCCCATATATTGGCTATACGGGGATGTGCCGCTCAACAGGGTATACTTTTCGCCTCTCCGACTCTGGAACAGGGTATACAAATCAACGTATCTCTCTGGAACAGGGTTTATTTTTCGCTCAGTCTGGCTCTGGAGCAAAGTTAATATTTCTTCCTGCCAGAATCCGTGATGATTTATAATCGAGTCTGTCGCTGTAAAACAGCTCTGAACTGTTGCTGTAAGTTACGCCACGCCATTTCCGATTTGTGGAGTCGCCTCTAGTCTGGAACAGGGTATCTGTTTTTGCCATTTTGTCTGGAACAGGGTCGCAAAATTGTCTTTCTTTACTCTGGAACAGGGTCAGGGTCACAGGGACTCAGCGGCACACCCCCATACTTAATTTAAGGGATTGCCCCCCGAGGCTTGAGCACTTATCATAACAAATCTTCACAGCCTTTGAACGTTTAGAAAGGTGGTCGGACCGATCGCACAAAGTTTCATTTGGCTAAATGAACTCGCGAGAACGTGCAGAGATATAAAGTTCAGTTTCAATTTAATTCCTTCTAAAACAAGGGTCAATTCCTTTCGTCGGAGCACAAGCAGTCGTAATGAAAATCAGATACATATATCCAATTCAGCACAAAATCGCTGCACCTTTCTGCCCAGTGTGACGGCCTCTATCCAGGTCCAGGTCTTGTTTCGACCGGAAACGCTGTGATAATTCGAGACCAAAATATTCTCAAAGTAAATATAGACAACACGCAAGTTTCAAGCATTTCGTGATTTATTTCACGATAATTGAAATTCCTACTCCTGGAAAAAAAAAAAAAAAAAATACTCCTTTCCTAAGCCCCGTTCACATTTTCATAGTGAGTCGCAAGTCTGAAGACTACGTTAAACTATACAGTATACCGCGTACACTGATTAAAGAAAGGCTGGAAGTGGATTTTCTGGATAATCGATGTATGTAGCGTATAATTTCAAGGCGCACATTCGCACAACTTTATTACTAGTTGAAAGGCGAAACCCACCGTTTGTTGCTGCGCTTTTCGGTTTTTAGACTGTGGTGTTTCGACAGATTTCTTCTATTGTTATAGAGTCAAGTTTTCAGTTGAACGCGAGGTTTATTCGCGCTTAAATGAGCTGATCAGTCACTCTAGTGGTGTTTTGACCATTTAAACATCCGCCGACGTTCTTTTGTCTTGTACCGTTTGACTCTTTTGTAATGGGCATACACTTCTTTTGTTTTAGAACAAAACTTCTTTTGTTTTAGAACAAAAAGAAATCCTAAAACTCGCACGCATTCCACGTTTTTTCTGATGTGCTTTCATTGTTTTTGCAGGTTCTGCGTGTATTTGCATAAGATATTGGCCCTTGCAGATGGCGTTTGACTGAGAGTTGAGAGCTATATTCCTTACTGTTTGGGCGTCTGAGAGCGATTGCAATCGTTCTGTACTTCTCTAAACTGGTGTCTCATGCCGTACGAATCTCTGGCTTGGATAAGTGAGCAAGACATCTTCGCGAAACCTCGTTCTAAGCAAGAAACGTGTCTCGTTCTCCAACGGAAAGTTGAGCACAAGACGAGCCGCTTGTGAAGCCGGAATCACTTCTCTCGGCTGCTTGCACTAGAACGCCCTCTTGATAGCCAAGTTGGACCAGTTCATTGGAACCCTGAGGCAATTTGCTGTTGACATATTAAACCTGCTCGGACAACATGCCGTCGAACATAGCGATTGTTCAAGGCAACACCAACAGACTGGGATTTGATGGATGTCTTTAGGACAGCATTACAAAATTAGAAGAGCTGACGGGCATGTTGCATGGTGTTCATCACAAACTGACAACCGGGGAAACGCTTTAATGGTCGTTCGAAGAGATATTTACTTGCGAGCAGACGCTCTGGACACTTTGATACATTTGTTCTGAAGGCCGAAACGAGCCTGTTGTGAAGGATATTTCGCTTTTGAAGATTACAAAAGGTTCGTAAACTCTTTGCGATTGTTGTGTAAGTCGTTTGTAGCATTTGAACTGTTAAAAGGTGATTTGAAGCCAGCTAGCGCCGAAGCTGAGATATGTCGAAGGACTTGTAGTTTAGATTTTTCAATTTTTGGCTTGGTTGTTGTTGCTGTAACTGCGCTGTAGCGAATAAATGATGTTCCTTTATACGTGCGTGCACTTGTTGAGTTGATTTTTGACCGTATTGAGCTGAGAATTACTATAGAAGTACGTCTATTTTTGCGAGACTTAAAATAAAATTTTGGGAGACATGTCTTTGGTAAACAATAGATTTTTTATGCTAATGTTATTCCAAAATGTTAATGAAGCTCTCAGCCAATCAGAAGGCCGGAAATTAATTGGTTGCCATGGCAACGGGGTATTTTAGGTCAAAACGGGCCAAAATTCGTTAATGAGATGCTAATGAGCTAGTCAACGCTACTGCGCATGCGCAGTGCATATATTATTTTGAATTTTAAATTATTCATTTTTAATATATTCATTTTGATTTTATAGTTTCTTCTGTTCCAGCTTTGCAAGCTGCTCTTAGGGGAGCTCCTTTGCTGGTATTCCTGACCAGTACTCTCTTACAGAGCACTGACAGGTCCCTTCCAGGGTCCCCCTTCCAGAAGTCCTGATCACTACTCTCTTACAGAACGATGGCAGGTTCTTTCTAGGGTCCCCCTTCCAGAAGTCCTGACAATGAACTCTTTGAGAGCAATGACAGGTCCCTTCCAGGGTCCCCCTTCCAGAAGTCCTGACCATTACTCCTTTGAGAGTTATGACAGGCCCCCAGTAAGGGTGTCCCCCCAAGAGAACTTCGACAAGAGTCCCCCACAGTGGAGTTCTTCCTATCGAGATGTCCTCGAGAGGCAAACCCCGGCACTGCAGCATCAGGCTTTCAACATCGATCACTAAGCCTTTAGCGTAAGAAACCGGCGGTTTGAAAATTGGCGTAGAAGCGAACAAGTTCTGGCCTTATTGCTAGCGTTCCCCTTCCACATGTGGGACTATAGATGACGTCATAAGAAAGAGCAGTGCGCATGCGTATGAGTGGGCAAAAAAGGAAAAAGGAAGAGCCGGGGTTCGAACCACGAACCTTTGCCTTAGGTGCTGGGCGTCCTGCCGACTGTGCTATTGCACCACCTTGACATTAAGTTTGTTCAGATTTGTTCTTACATAGAATAGGAACTCACGGTTCTTTCCTCTGAAAAGTTGGTTTTAAAGAAAAGTGTATTACATTTAATGCGATCTAGGTTCCTCAAATGTTAAGATAAGTGTGAGAAATTGAGTTGACTTCATACTAGAGGACGGGCAGCGCGAGCGGGGAAAGAATCAGCCGAGGACGCGAGCCTTCTTGATGTCCGACAGTGCTTTTAACCCTTTCACTCCCAAGAGTGATCAACTTCAATTTTCTCTTTTCATTCTCCTACCAGAGATATATAATACAGTATGGAGAATTTGGCATTTGATTCCTTGATCAAATGACAGCTGATTAAAACATAAATTCTCTTTTCATCCCTCATACATTTCCTTATTTTATGGTTGGGAGAATTTGTAGTTTGAGCTCGGGACTGAAAGGGTTAAATCGCTTGATGTTTCGCTGGTTCAGATTTGTAGTTTTATAGATTACAGAGCAGGAGCGCGAGCGGAAACCGAAGCGGGAGTGGGCAAAAAAAAAAAAAAAAAAGGAAAAAGGAAGAGCCAGGGTTCGAACCACGAGCCTCTCCTTTAATTGCTGGGCGTCCTGCCGACTGTGCTACTGGTTCAGATTTGTACTTTCATGGATTATATATGCAGCGGGAGTGGGAACAGAATCAGTTGAGGACGGGAGCCTTGTGTATTCAGAGTCAAAAGGATTTTATTTTTCCACTTTTATTGCTTCCATAGAAGGAAATAAGCGCTACACTGTGGATGACTAGTTCAGTTACCTCAAGATCCTACTTTCTGCATTTAGGTTGGATTCACAGACCAAAAAATTTTTGGTTTAAAACCCTAGGAGCCTGGGACTAACCTTAACAAACTCCAACTTTGACCGTTAATTTCTCCAAGATTGAAACTTATTTTCAAATTCAAAGGGCAGATTACTATCAGTTACTACCTCAAGATCCTACTTTCTGCATTTAAGTTGGATTCAGAGATCAAAAAATTGACTGAAAACGAGTTTAGACCCGATCGCCTCACGACCGAGAATCGGACGATGTCGGTAAATCCAAGATGGCTGTCTTCTGTGTATTTCATCGAACGATGAAATGAACAAGCCTTATCGAGTTAAGTGAAATAACATCGCTTCTTTTCATCATAGTTCAGACAATTATAATGCATACTGAACCTCGTGGCGAACTAAACTGTAGAAAATGTGACGTGTCCTTCCCGCTGGTACGGTGTAATCGTGTCGTACCAACGGGAAGGGCAGAGTGAAATAACTCGACTATGTTAGTCAAGGAACATTTTAAGTGAAGAGTAAGTGTATCTTCACTAAAATCAAGTGGCATCTCTTCCTTTGGTGGTGATTTAGACAACTGAGGCGAACTAAACTGTGGAAAATGTGATGTGTCCTTCCCGCTGGTACGATGGAGTTCGATCGTACCAGCGGGAAGGACAGCGGGAAATAACCAGACTATCTTTAACCGTATCTTCAGTCGAGGATATACAGAGTAAAATGTACCATCGGAAACTCAAGTAGAATTACTTGACTGAATTATATTTGACACAAAATGAGCCTCACAGTGAAGCAGAGTATAGTCGGTCGCCCCACTGTATTAATAACTAACCAACCTTGAAGCAGCGGTAACTTTCGCGCTGTTATGGTTTCTTTCTATTTGCCGTTTTCTGTGTTCGTGTTAGGTAGCATCGCTCCAAAATGTAAACAAAAAAGGCTGATGATCTGTGAATGACCCGCTACACTGAAGCGGTAGCCATTTTGAAGTTTGCGGATGCTTCAGCCCGCCGATTCAGGGGGAAACAGCTGACCGAAAAACTATTTAACAATTATTCGCCGAAGTGGAGGTGAATAATTGTTTTAGTATATACCACACAAGTTTAATAGCCAACTCCCAAATAGCTATTTTATTTCCGACAAAAGTGGGCAAAAATTGGGTTCGCGCGCCATTTTGTTTTACCGGAAGCCGCCGGGAGGTGATATTGCGAGATTGAGGAGCCAATCAGAGCGCGCGAAAAGCACTATTCACTTGTGTGGTATATACTATCATGGACAATCATGCGCATGATCTAACGAGGTAAACTCTCATCGACTATCATAGAAAATTTGAACATGTTCAAATCAAATGATAGTTGATGATAGTCCATGATAGTTTGAACTATCACCAGCCTTTAGCCTTTATCGGAAAAGCTGCGACCATGATGCTATGCGAGCGTATTTCGCATCCGTGGTTTCTTTAGGATAATAAAAGCTGTAGGCCGCAACTCAATTAATCGTCTTCGTCTTTATCATAGTTTGCGAAGTTTATTTCAGTAAACTAGACAGGATTTGTTTCGCCGTTTTGTTTCTGTACAGTGGTG